>VZTH01015603.1:380666-454192 GCA_013397815.1 Aleadryas rufinucha | reverse complement strand
TCCCGGCGCTCACCGGACGCTCCGCTCCGCTCCGCAGGCTCTGGGCTCGCCCTGCCCCGCCGTGTGCCAGTGCCCGGCGGCCGCGCCGCAGTGCGCCCCGGGCGTGGGGCTGGTGCCGGACGGCTGCGGCTGCTGCAAGGTCTGCGCCAAGCAGCTGAACGAGGACTGTAGCCGATCGCAGCCCTGCGACCACACCAAGGGGCTGGAGTGCAACTTCGGGGCCAGCCCCGCCGCCCTGAAGGGCATCTGCAGAGGTAAGCGGCGACCCCGCTCCCCCGGGACGGACCCCGCGCCCCGCGGTGCCGGGGTTCGGTAATTTCGAGCCCATGTATGGTTATGCTTTGTTGTCGGTAGCTTGGCAGAAAGGCACATGACTTCAGCAGTCTGGAATGCGATTCAGTATGTCTGGGCTCCGCTAAACGCACATAAGGAAAAGTGATTCCTGACTAAGTTATTGTTCTGGCCCCGCGTCCCCGGGGGGTTGTAGGGAGCTCCGCCGCATTGAGTTTAACAGACCAGCAAATACCTGTGCTTAAACCAGCGATTCCCGCCGCTCACTCCCTTCTTTCCCTTCCTGTTGATCTCTGCAGCACAGTCCGAGGGAAGACCGTGTGAATATAACTCCAAAATCTACCAGAACGGCGAGAGCTTCCAGCCGAACTGTAAACACCAGTGTACGTGCATAGATGGAGCTGTGGGCTGCATCCCGCTCTGCCCGCAGGAGCTCTCTCTTCCCAACCTGGGCTGCTCCAGCCCCAGGCTGGTCAAAGTCCCTGGGCAGTGCTGCGAGGAGTGGGTCTGTGACGAAAGCAAGGATGCGCTGGAGGAGCTGGAAGGCTTTTTCAGCAAAGAGTTTGGTCCGGATGATTCTGAAGGCGAACTAACCAGGAACAATGAGCTAATTGCCATTGTGAAGGGAGGCCTGAAAATGCTACCTGGTGAGTGTGGGTTTATCTGAGTGACAGTTAAGGGGAGGAGGCCAGAGGGTGGCTATATAACTCCTAAGGGAAAGAAAGAAACCTAGTGAGAGAATATATTTGGACTAACCCCTCCTTTTCTTTCCCAGTTTTTGGATCCGAGCCACAAAGCCGAGCTTTTGAGAATCCCAAATGCATCGTGCAAACAACCTCTTGGTCCCAGTGCTCAAAGACGTGTGGAACTGGCATCTCCACAAGGGTCACAAACGACAATCCTGACTGCAAGCTCATCAAAGAGACTAGGATATGTGAAGTGAGGCCATGTGGCCAGCCCAGCTATGCCTCCCTAAAGGTAAATACAGACTCTTCTGGTGTTCCTCTTCTATCTAAGCTGCTTCAGGTAGGGGGTTAAAGGCTGGAAAAGAATCTCCTGCTAATAATGTTATTGCCTTTCCTTTACAGAAGGGAAAAAAATGTACCAAGACAAAAAAGTCCCCCGCCCCGGTGAAGTTTACTTATGCTGGATGTTCCAGCATGAAGAAGTACCGCCCCAAGTACTGTGGCTCCTGCGTGGATGGCAGGTGCTGCACACCCCAGCAGACCAGGACTGTCAAGGTCAGGTTCCGCTGCGATGATGGGGAAACCTTCACCAAGAGTGTCATGATGATCCAGTCCTGCCGATGCAACTACAACTGTCCGCATGCAAATGAAGCCTATCCCTACTACAGACTAGTCAATGACATTCATAAATTTAGGGACTAAGTTGTGTTGGGGGTGGGATGCAAAACAGAATTTTGATGTACCCAGCCAT
This sequence comes from Aleadryas rufinucha, assembly GCA_013397815.1. Lineage (NCBI taxonomy): Eukaryota > Metazoa > Chordata > Aves > Passeriformes > Aleadryas > Aleadryas rufinucha. The sequence goes on along the minus strand of VZTH01015603.1, from coordinate 452,464 downwards.
GGAGAAAGGACCTTTGATGGAAGTGGTGCCTTGCCCATTTGAGGGCAACATCGAGATGTTACAGGAGTGCACTGTGCAACTGGACACTAATGCAACAGAGATTTAAGCATACTTAAAGCTTCATAATACTGGAGCAACTTTACTGCTTCTTTTTGGAGCACCTTATCTAATTATATACTGTTTTCTGTTTGTAAGTGATCAGATAAATGTTTTGTTCTGGTTATGAAAATTTTTCTATCCTGTTCAATTTAACACTATGCTTCTCCCCCTCCCTTCAATCTTCTCCCACCCTTTCCCAACTAAGTTGGAAGTTAAATTCCTTCCTGAGGTGGGCACTTGTGGGGTGTTCACAGTGGCAGCTATTATGTACCAACTGTAGTTTAATGGCAAACAGAAATCAGTTGTTTTAAAGCTGAGTATTTTATTTATCAAACTGTAGCTTTTTGTTTGTTTGTTTCCTCTGAGTTTTTTTTTACCCCTTTCAGCCCCTGTAATACTGGAATAAGTTGTAAATGATTTTAATTTTATATTCAATGAATTAAAAGAATTTATTTATGGAATTAATCATTTAATAAAGAAATATTTACCTAACTACTCTTAGTAGACCATTCTGATAGGCAACAGGCTTAAATACAGCAAATGCAAGAGGTTTCTGTGAAAACTTTGAATTCTGAAAGGTTTAGATCCTCTGAAAGTTAAAACAAGTTCTACTGCAGATGCAGCAATGGACTAAAAAGCCAAGTCTAATTCTTGGGTAAATGATGTTTTGAAGAGGTGTCTGCAGTCTGCAACCCCATGCTCTAGAAAGTTTACACAGAAAGAGCTTCTTGGCACTGAATGCAAATCTTCGATAGACTGAAATGTTAATTAGACTGTCAGATTATTCAAACTGTCCTGGAATTTGCAACATAAGGTACTTCATTAGAATGCAGTGCATGCATGGTGATGTTGAACATTGGGATGGAAGTGGTTGTCAGGTCTCACGTTTTTTGGTGGCTGGTTTTTGCAAATTAATACATTTCTGTGGCAGAGGAATGCTTCCTACAGGTTGCAGGAGGTAGTTTGCTTTCACTAAATTCAAATTAAATGAGCTTGAAGCAATGACTTTTGTTAATCCTAATAACCCAGTGATGAAAAGTAAACATACTGTTAACAAGAGAAGAATGTGAGGAATTTCAAGTACTTGTCCAATAGAGTAGAAAGCAAGGGAGCTACTCTTTTCCTGACTTCCCACTTTTTAAATAGGCAATTACACTTTACTCTGTGAAGAAAATTAACTTTATGGCTAAGCAAGGGAGCTACTTGGAATGCAGTAAAAAAATGACATTTAAAGAAATGAACTGGAGCAGGATCTGAGAAAACATCCAACGTTGTGCCCTTCTGGTTAGTCTAAAGCTGTGCTACAGATAAGAGTGAAAGGAAACCTGCAACAGGGTATTATTTTCTTCTCCTTGTGTGGGTATTGCTCTGTCAAAATATTCTCCCACAATCTTTAGTAAGAAAGATACTGCTCATAAAAAACAGACTGATTTTAAGATTTTAGAATTGTGAAGGAGTGTCATCTAGTGTCATTAGGTAAAAGCAGAATTGGTTAAGGGTCAACTTTTTATTAATTACACATAAATATCTCAATAAAATAAACAGCCAAATACCTCAGAAGCTTATCTCTAGCAGCTAATGCTTTGCATGAGAAATTACAGCCCTCCCTCTTCTGCTCAGCCAAGTTTTCTCCCTGAAGGCATTCAAAAGTCAAGCTGTTTTGGAATTCACCACCTGGCCACCAGTTTCAGCTGTACCTAAACTTGTCTGTGCAGTATTTGTTGACAGCAGAAGGGTAAAATGCAAGGAAGCACTTTTGTTTGGCTTCTATGTAGATCTAGCACTGCACACTTCAATACATCAGCTGTTCGCTGAGAAACCATCAGGTTTACACACTGGGTTATTGCGGGGAGAGAAGAGGGACACACTGCTCCCACACACGCAGCAGCTGCAGGCGCATTCCTCGCCATTGCCACTGTCACCTGCACTTGAATGACATCCATCTTCACACCAACGTAACTAACAGCTCCCCAAAAATCACATGTATGTGTGACTATGCTGTGCACAGAGACCATACCTGTAACACACACATCATGGACAAACAGTGGCCCTGCTGACTCCTGCCAGAAGTGTGGCTCTAGCCAGGCCCCGGGGTTTACAACCTGCACTTTGAATTTCCCATGTTTCCCCAAGTAAAGGGGTGCTTCTGTATTCTGCTCACTGGAAAAATGTACTGTTGGGAGAATAAGGGCTGCAGAGGCAAGTCAGATAAACATAAGAGTAAAATATACTAAGTAAAATTATCCTGATATAAAGAGAGTAAAATGAATCCCACTAAAAAAACCTGCAAGTCTTCCAAATTTGGGCTGTCACACTAACTGATCATCATCCATATAGTCCTCTCTTCTACTCTGCGATTCACATTCACACGGCAAAATTACTTTTACAACACTATAAAAGGAATCAGACATTTTTTGTGTCATCTTTGCATTTGCTTTGAAACCTTTATATCCTCTGTTGTTCCAGCAGAATAAAAAAACCCCTAAGTAGTAGGTGTGGATATATAAAGGATTATAAACTCAGGTTCCATGAAGTGCAGCAGGAGAGCTTACAGGTAAAGTAATGAGCACAACTACAATTTTATTTCTTGTCAAAAACTACAATTTTATTTCTTGTCAAAAACTAAAGTACCAATATCCTGCTTCCAGAGGAATACTAGGAGATGAGGAGTTAGGAACATGATAAATAATGTACACGACAAGAAGCTGTGCATTTGGAGTGAATTCAAACCCTGAAAGTAAAACCACCAGCACCACGTGGATCTCCCTGGAGCCAGGCAGAACCGGGGGAGCCCAGAGGGAGGGAGGGACTGGCACCTTCAGTGCAGGTTCCAGCACTGTCCCCTCTGCAGCAGCCCTGTTCCAGCCATTCCCCCTGTCCCCTCTGCTGTGTGCCCCGGTCCTTGGGCTGCTCCCTTCCCAGCCGCTGGCACTGTCATGCCGCACTGCGATGGGGCACTCGGCCGAATTTGGTGCTGCCGCCACAAGGAGCGCTTCTCACACTACGGGTGTGCGATCGAAGGAATACGTAGCCTTGTATTCCACGTGCTTATTTACAAGGGCTTGATGGTGGTAAGTGCTAAAATATCAAGGTTACACACAAAATCTTCCCTACTATTGAAGGCAACACAGTGAAGACAAAGTTTCAGCTTCCTTAAGTGCTCCATGACAGGAAACAAAGCAAAAGCAGGAACAGAGACAGACTTCCATGACTACACGAAGTCCAGGTGGGATGCTGCCAGCTTGTTCTCCTGAAGCAGCAGCAGGTGGAAGAAAAGCTGATACCGTACTGACAGTGGGACAACCGAGCTACTACTGAACCCTCGTGGGGCTGTGAGAGTCTCGGTATCCACACATGAATTACTGCAGAGCCCACGGCACACAGCCCATGGCAGAGCAGCCTCGTGGGCTGCCTGACCCTCCCGCTGACACTGTCTGGGAACAGGCCCATCTCCCTGCTACTTGCGGGCAGCCACTGCACTATGCAGAACAGGCAGTGACCCTGTGATCAGTGGGATTGCTGCAGGAGGATTTCCAGTCCACTGAACCTGCATGAATCCCTTACAGGTCTTGAGGACTGGAACAAAAAAGTTTGCAGCGGGCAGTCATTCATGGTTGGAAGTCAAACCTACCTACCTACACAGAAGCAGTTAGATGTGTCACACAAGAAGCTTGCTCTTGCTGGATGCTTATCCTTCTGAGCTGATCCTACAGAAATGCATGTGCACAACTTAGCTCACTTGTTTAATCAGTGAAACTATTTCCATGTAGGGCTCTCAGTGCTCAGCACACAGCGAGCGAAGGTTGTATAGTTTTACCAGCTGCTCTGCCTCCAGCCAGTTTCTTTCTTGTATATATGTCCCCGTTTTCACCTTCACAGTTTTTTCCTCCATATTACATAGCCACAAATAAAACAGCACAAAGAAACATGGAGGTGTCACAGTGAAAGCAGTAACACAAAACTAGCTTTGGAGATACCTAGAAACGCACTCCAACGCATAGACAACTGAACTGCATTGAACTGCAGCGAGGTTTAGTGTCTAGAAAACATAAATCCTGCAAAAAACTACTCCAACCAAAATGATACAATAATCATCTGTCTATCATCCTGTAAAGACCAAACACCAAGAAACGGAATAGCTGGTATCCACTATGCTATGGTTTTCCCCCCATAAAACTACAGAGCTATGACTTCTATGTACACAATTTATATTGGAGAAGATCCTAAAAGACCCCAAGGCACCACTCACATAAGCAACTTCATCTGTCTTGAAGTACAACTACTTACAGGATGGAATGTAGCAACCATCCAGGAGGAAAACATTACACAACCTTTTGTAAGTTTTCATTTACTAGACAAGAAATTAAAAGGTAGGGTGCACACATTTGCCCAGATGGGAATCCAGCTGGGACATGTACATTAACAACTTCACCTCCTGACGAATGCAGTTTCAACCAGAACGAAGGGACTCCATTTAAGTATGAATGAAACAATCAGCAGTAGCCCAGCAGTGTTTTGAGACTGCCGAACGTCAGATCAAAAGAAGCCCAGTATACCAGCCAAGTCAAAGACACCAGTTTCTCTGAAACTACTCATTTCCTTCAACATCTCAAACCAACCAGGTTAGATCCTATTTAGTTCATTAACTTGACAGAATCAGACATCAAGATGTCATGGTTGTAAAAACAGGAAGCCTATTAAGAACGTGAAACGGGAAAATGGATTTTTCTCTACAGAGGAAGACATTTGTGCTGGTATGGAACAGTGCCACTAAAATCAGTATGGATGCCCAAGTATGAAAGCAGAGGCTGAGAAAAAAGGTCAACAAAGAGATACCATTGAGATTTTAGATCACAGAAATGCCAAGTTGGAAGGGACACAACAGGATTAAGTCCAACTCTGGGCCTTGTGCAAGAAACCCCAAGAGTCACAGCATGTACCTGAGAGTGATGTCCAAACAACTGGTCAGGAGAGTGAAGAGTTCAGTACCTGCCCCTCTTCTCCTCACAAGGAAGTTGTAACTGCAGTGAGGTCTCCCCTCAGTCTCCTCCAGGCTGAACAGACCCAGTGCCCTCAGCCACTCCTCACAGGGCTTCTCCTCAAGGCCCTTAACCAACTTTGTTGCCCTCCTTCAGACACTCTGCAATAGTTTCGTGCCTTTTTTACATTGTGGCACCCAAAACTGCCCCCAGGACTGGAGGTGAGGCTGCCCCAGTGCAGAGCAGAGCAGGATAACCCCTCCCTTGCCTGGCTGGCTGGCGATGCTGTGCCTGATGCCCCCCAGGACATGGCTGCCCCTGCTGGCTGTGTGAAAGTGATGGGGACTTCTTGGCAAGCTTTTAATGGCAGCCATCCGTTCTTTTTTGTTAGTATCTACCTCATCCACTGACTTAATTTTTACCCCACTTTAGTACAGCTCTACTCCCTATTGGCACTCTTAGCAAAACAGACAAGTTCTGGAGCTACAATACAAACCCAGTAGAGAACATGAAAGCAAGGAGTGGAAAGGCAAAAGCAGCTTTCACATTTGTTTCTTCCTTCTCCTTGAGGCAGAACAGGGATGATGGGAGAAAGTGGCAATACGATTTTAAAAACACTTTTGCTTTTCCACCAGCTGGAATGACGCAGGAACCAGCCAGCTCCCAGTGTAGTCATTTAGTCTCTAAAAAAGACTCCCTCTCCCTTCTCATTTCTATCCCTCCTTCTCTGGCAGATTATTTTGAACTCATTCTGATTTGTCATGCAACTACAGGAGCATCTGTACTGACGCAGCTAATGCAAAAAGAAGGCTCATGCAAATGGATTAGATAAATACAAGGACTACTATGCCAGTTAAATAAAAAGGAATTAAATCCACCCTTTCTATCAGGAATTTGCAAAGACTTCCCTTACCCCAAAGGTAGGCAAAGCTCTAGTGGCTTTCCATATGTTATCACCCTATTGATTTTTCCTGCCAAAAAGCCTACTACAGTAAGATATCCTGAAAATGCTTTTCTGCAGGAACAGTTAGCAGTGGTGAAATCAGGCCAAGACAGGGGAACTTTGCTTCCAAAGCAACAACAAAAAAGCTACAATGCACAGGGCCATTGAGGGAAAGAAGCTCTCACAACAAAAGCATCACTAGAGCAAAGTCATTGTACCATGGGTCTCTGAGACCTGCTGGGACACAGTGAGAACACACTTCTGTTATCAAATCACAGACAGACAGCAGAACAATTATCCCTCTTCTTACCTGGTTCTACATGTAATCTGTAACTTCCCTTTCAATTTCAGTGTTTCTTTTGAGTTACTTTTGCTGCCATTTCTTGTCTTGCATACATGTGACTTCTTTCCATTTCACCACAGATTTCCAGCAAATAAAACCATATGCACTACCATAGCAACATTTTAATACAAACACAGTGTAATCTTTGTTCACTGAAGTACACAGTTCATTTCTTTTTCGCATATTAACAGAACCTGCATCTGCATACAGTTTAACTGAATGTCATAGCAACAACATAAACATCAATTCAAGATATTTTTTCCTTTGGAGAGCAGAAGAATAAATGTTTTCAGGAAAAGAGTGTAGGACTTCAAGCAGAACGAAATGTTTGTGACTAAACAGGCCTTGAAGTTACATCATCACAGCTGTATATTTACCATTGGAAAGCCTGCTCTTGCACGGTGTTATACATTCTCAGCTCCTACAGATGTCAACAGAGAACAGCCATATGTGGCAGGGCAAAGACTCAATCTCAGCCACGCTGATACACAACATGTCGCTGGGACTTGCTATCAGCACTCCCATGAACTTAGAAATCCATGTACTGCTTCGGACTAGCATCCACGTTCTGCACTGTAGAGAGTCTTCCCCAGTGCAGAGTAAAACTGCACTGCTGTCTGGAGAAACAAAAACTGGTCCAGCATATCTCTAAGGACCAGTGCCAGCCCACACATTTTGTGGCATGACCCTCTTTTCCTCTACGGATCAACAATTCCTAATGCCAAGATAAATGCAGCAAAACTTAGAATTCGAACGTGTTCATTCAAAATTGAGCTGTTACACTGACAGGGGGTAGAATGTTGTTTACCCATGGCAACTCAATTATGCCTCATACCCCCAGGAAGTTATACAAAAAAGGAAAAGAACCAAGTTCCTTCCCATGGCTGACTCAGTCTTACCTCCCAGCTATTGCTGTGTGCTTAGCTATGCTCTATTTTTGTCCTTTAAGGTTTGTGAAAGGAATGACATCATTGCGCTTCTAATTTTTTTAAGTAGTGTTCATTCAAGACAAGAGCCTTTACTCTTTGTAAGCTGATAGTCCTTCAGCCCAAGCATGCTGAAAAGTCTAAACATTAAAAGAAATGCTGTAACAACGCTACACAGAAATAGCTTGTTCCTTCTGTGACAAACAGTTTATAGAGGAAAATAAATGAGTAAGCATAGTAGGCATAAAATCAAGCACTCAATGCAAGCTGGTGTTGAATGATGAAGATTAAAACAACATCACACAGTTTTCATTCACAGACATGATCTGTTCTGAATCAAGGCAGAGTCCTGTAGGGATCTGTGTGTAATATGACTACAATAGTATGTTTTCAAAATGGACAGAACTGAAGCCTTCTAGGCAGCCTCAGCTCCATGTCTTAAATTTCTAGTGCTTGATCAGAAATTTAAAAATACAGAAGATGCTTTTTCTCTCTTCAGTTTATTACAGGGTGCCTGTTCCAGGTTAAGTCACTCAGAAAGAAATTAAGAACTTTCCTTAACTGCCTATGGAAGTGTTAAAAAACATCTGCTTAACAAAAGAGTGCATAAACTTTGATTAAATCAGTAACCTCATTATTATGAAGAATTATCACTAATACAAAGAATTTTGATTTCTTATTATAAAGAAAAATTGAAAAGCTTAGGAAAATTGAATAAAACATTGGAATTGCATTTTGGTTTGTATTTGTTGAATCACCTCTGTTCAAACTAGTGTAACTGTAAAAATAGGTAAGTAGTAGCCTAGGAATGAATGCTAAATGCTACCACGGCCTTTTAATCTCAGTTTGACTGAACTATGGAAGATGATTCCCAGCTTCATCTGGGAAATTTCAGTTCTAGTGACCACCACAGGAATGCTCCTTAATCATTTTAAAAAGCCTTCTTTAAGGTAGAGAAGGATTTAAATCGGAAGGACAGATTTAACAGCATCTTCATTTAAAAATAAATTATGTTGTGTTTGACTCACGAGGAAGCTTAAAGTAGATTTATTTAAGAAAAGAAAACCCCACAGGCAAACCCTTTCGTACAATTAATGAAAATCCCCAAGAGCACAGGAAAGTAATGCAAATCACCAATCTGTGCTCCTCAGCCAAAGACTAATCACACACACATGCAGATGAACACTACTATCTGCAGCACTCTCATTTTCACTGTGCTATGAATCCAATCAGAAATTCCACGCTTTTACTCCAGATGAGACATTTTCTGGAGCAAATGAACTGTGGCAGTTTTGCTGTTCTGCTCTTTTACTGGTATTACTATGAATGAATTCAAGACTGGTCTAAAGTAATTTGTGGCTACCAAGTCAGTGTGCAGCAATCACTGATTAGGAAAAGCTTATTCACTTTCACTGAACTGAAAAAATATGAAAGCAGCACCTATAGCTAGGAATCCTGGTCCTTAAAAAAGAGTTAAAAAAACAAATGTTGAAACAAAGAGGTGGGCAGAGGACCAACAATGACTAAGAAAGAAAAATAGAGCACAGGTGGCTACTGCCAGGCAAGAAGAAAAACTTTCCTGTTTTACCAGAGGTTGCAAAACACACAAGAGAAAGGACACATGATACCACTGGGAGAAAAAGTAGTATGTGACTACAGAGGTCTGACGATCTGTCCAAACTTCAGTAGTGAGATGTCATGGCAAACAACTTTTTAACTACAATTTCTTTACAAGGAAAAAAAAAAACCCTTCTAAAACTTTGAATATCTCAAAAATCCTCTCCATGCAGCATGACTGGTGAGGACCCAGCAGCTTGGTGCCCTGAATCCCAGACTGAGAGTATGGAAGCCTGAGCCCTCTCCTGTACTGCTCCCACAGCCTCCTGTTACCTCCACAGGTTCCTTCAGTGGTTTCTGTTGTGCTTCTACATAAAACATCAGCACTGGCTGGAGAACACTTATGACTGAAATACCACTTTCATGGCAATTCAGCACACACCCCAGGCCACCAACACACACGGGTGCTCATCTCAAGCAGGAGACAGAGACTGGGGAAGTACAAAAGCAGCAACAACCTCTGAGAATTGTTTAGAGTGCTTATGTCCTGAAGACTTTACAAAGGCTGGCTCTGCCAGACCCTTGCAAAACTAAGGCAAAGTCTGATGCTGACTCCTGAGAATGCCCTGGTGCAGTGGCAAGAGGGGCTCACCTAGCCTGCACTGCTAGTGGCATTGCTGTCCTCATCCTCCAACAGACCCCACAGGCACAGGGGACTTGGATACAGGGTAAGTGGTCTGTGATCTAGGAATCTTTTAAGAAGTTAACGACTGTCAGCAGACAATACTGTACAGGAACTTTTTTTTCCTTTACTACTTATTTGTTTTTAAGTAGGTAAATTTAGCTGACATGCCAGTTTGTATTTACAATACCTAACTTCAGAAGGTACTAGGGGTATGAGATGCATAACATAAGCGTTCTTTAGAAGTCCAGAATTATTTGCATTAGTGCCAGTCTATGTATCCATTTCTATGGATTTTAAAACCCAAGGTAACTTAGATCTGGAGAGAAGACTAAATGCACAGCAACATACCACCCTGAAAAGACAGTCTGACCTGTCCGTTAACACATGAAACAAGATGCAACCAAGTAAGGAACAAAAAAAAAAGTATTGCACTGAGCACCCCAAATGTCACCAGAGAAGATTCAAGTCAAAAGTAACATAAGACCATTTTCAGCAGCTCAGTGTTACACAAAAATACTGTAAAAGGCATTGGTCTAATGAAACAACCATGCCTTGTTTTTCCAGCAAATTTAAGCATTAAGACTCAAATCCGGATATAAATACAAATATGTGATCAGATATTTAAACCCAATAATTTGGCACTGAGCTGGTTAGGGGAAAAGGAAAAACAATGGTGCAATTTTAGATTGCAATTAAGTTAGAATACAGGTTTTTTTTCTGGAACCACAATTCCCCCTCTTTTTATTTACATCCCTAAATACGCATTATTAAATTGAAAAATAGTCAAGCACTTTGAGCGTGCTACCTTTACTAAAGGAAGTTAAGCCAAACCTCTAGGAACTTAGTAGTATAAAAAAAATTTAATTAAATAATTAAAAAAATAAAAGCTTATTCCACCCTCTTCTCTCAAAGAACTGTCATGAACTGTCCCGAATCTCCCCTTCTTCCACAGATGAAAGGGATGAGCTTTCACTGTCTGAGTTCTCTGCAGGTTCACAGCCATCTGAGGATACAGAACACAAAAAACAAACAAGCAATTAGTTTCAGCAATGTTGTTTGCTCATCAAACAGAAGCAGTTTTGTATCTTCTTTTCCTTTTAATCACACTTTTCTTTAGGACAGCTATTTCATAAGACATAACCAGTCTCGTGACATGGGATAAAGCCCTGGGTAGGACCTTGCTGTTGAAGGAGAAAGCAAGACAATGTTGAAAATTCCTTTCAGCTTTTAAATCTTAGTCTTTCAGTCAAGTAGGAAAGCAGAGTATGTATCCCTCACAAAACTCTACATCTACCAAGAATTTAAAATTATTCTTTTGGCTTGTTTTAAATGTTGTCTGGGATGCTACACACATAAATCACAACTGTAATGAATTATAAATAATTTACACTTTTCTTAGCATTTCAGTTAAGATGCAGAACTACAGAAAATTGTAAATGGAAATGGAAAATTAAAATGATGTAGCTTTGTGCTTCTTCCACATGTTCCAGCATCCCAAAGATAGTGATAAGCTATGTAACTCCGTAAGCTAAGGCTGGTGAGGTTCAAGGTGCACAGTAACTTGTGCTTTAGGGTATGGCTGTTGTGCTCTGCTGAGATCATATAGTGAAACTCATCTCCAGAAAGGGTCTTCAGTCTCATAGCCCATGGATCCTTCTTTAACAAGCACTGACACTGGTCACCTTGTGGTGAGGTCACCAAAAGCCACTGGTTGGTGACACTCAAGCAGCACAAAAATAAACTACAGCAAAACAGGCCCATTATTCACACTCTGCTCTCATTGTTATTTTCAATATGTGATCTATGAATTTAAAGATGTTTTTGACCATTTAGTATCAGAGGTTTCATTAAGAGAATGTTACCAAAATGGAGCTGAAGTATGATTACTGTCTGGTTAAGATAAGTTCTATAGCTGGCAAACATGGCTAATACATAGGACACAGTGTGCACCTGTACAGTTTCCAAGGAATTTGTTCAAGAAAATAGAAGCATTTCACCCAGAAACATCAGAGGTCACATTTTGTCTATATTAAATCTAGTGTATAATCAATTAACATTTATATGCCAGATATGTACTGAGTAATGCACAAAGTAAGGCCTGTGAAAGCTTCTATAATCCCCTACTATCTTCAGCCATGACTGACCTTGTATGCTGAAATCAGAGCACCTGTAGTTTTTGCTATGAAGCAAATCAAGCATCAAAACATCACATAAAAGAATGTGGTAATCTTGTGACTCACAGCAAAGCTCAACAGACAGATTTTACTTTTGTCTGTTACAGTAAAATTTAACAGGAATTATAGATTGTCTTCACTCAAAAAGAGCATATTTTGCTCTTTTGAGTATGGTGCTGATAGCATTGCCTATAAATTAAGATTGCCCAATCCTTCTCACCATGAAACTGTCTGCAGTTTACTTATAATGTAAAATTCAAACTCTGGGTTTAAGTTTTTCAGTGGCAGTTTCCTTCCTCAATCTTTATTTTTTTCATGTAGTTGAAAGTTTCAGCCAAAATACTTCATCCATTTCTGAGAAGAAGAACAGGAGAAATAGGTTTTATACTCATTAAATCCTAGCAGTTTCTCTTTGAAGGTGTCCAGCTCCAGCTATCCTCCAGTCCTTGGGGGTTACTACTTGAATCTCAGGGAGAATGGTGATCTTTCCCCAGCATGTGCCTGTTGCTGTGGTTATGAAAACTTGACTCTCTTGTTCCTGGGGAAGGGGGTAGATCTGAGATTGCTCAGGAAGGAAACAGTATTTTAGCAGTTAAATTCCCGCAAGACTTTGCTTCTTGTTCTATCCTGGGTCCCTTGCACACAGGGTCAGAGGGGTTATGGCAGCCTGAGCCCCCACACTCACCACACACCCTGCCACATGTCCACTCATCAGTGTGGCAGCTGTTTGCCTGGAATGCAAAAGGAGGTCAGCCGCACAGGCTCTGAGCGGGACAAGTGTCCCTCCAGGCACGCCAGGAGAAGAGAGGAAAGGCAGCATTGGTGGCAATAGGGTAAGTGAGAGCAGGACGGATGGATTAGGAGGAGTGGGCTACTGATAAAAAAGGCCATACATGGCAAAGAAACTGGACTGCAAGAAACACAGAAGATGCTGTAGCAGAAAGGTCATTCCTTGAGAGATGGGAAGGGGCTAAAATACTTCTCTGGTTACAACAGATTTCTCCCTGGACAGTCTGGAGGTTAACCTAAGATTTGCACTCTTAGCAATTATCTGTGGATACAACTGCTAAAGCAAATTGAAAACTGTTTTTTTTCCTCCTATATTCTGTAAAGATGATGCACAAAAGAAGAGCACAATGATTGTGACACAGTCTAACTAAAGTGGTACTTTGTCTTCAGGAAGAATAACAGCAACAAAAAAATCCTCCAACTTTTATATTCATGTTATGAACATGCTTTTCCTCCAAGAATCTAAAATTACTGTCACAGACTTCCACTCTTAACAGAAAAAATACCAAGAACAGGGGGTCCAAACCTAACTCAAGGCCGAAGTTGATTATTAATATCTTAACCAAGAAGATGGCAATAAGTTATGATAAATGTGAAAATCATGACATTTTTGCCATTAGCTGTAACTTTCACTATGTTATACCCAAGACACCTTAACAGGGAGCTATTAAATTAATTTTTATGGAGTCTATAGAAACACTTAAAAAATGACAACAACAACAACAACAACAAAAAATCAAGGGTTCTCAAAACCTGAAATGGCTGTTAGTGTTCTCAGAATCCCAGCAGAGATGACTAGTAATCAAATGACTCCTGCAGCAGAGGAAGGTTACTGTCCTTAAGACACACACTTGCACTGCCCTGTGATAGAGCTGTTGGCACTTCCCAGCTATTACTGGCTCTCTCTTCCCCTTCTCCTCTGCCTTTTACAGCACCAGGTAGGTGCTGCAGCAGCATGACCTCAAAATACCGTTGTTCAATCAACACTTACTTGAATCTATACCCTTAAAAGGACAACCTCCTTATTAGCTCAGGAGACAATGACAACCCCATACAGATTAAGTATGTGAGTCAATCAATTGTAATTCCCTCCTGACCTCTAAACCACAGGGGTACAGCTGACTACTGAAAAGCCAGGGTCCTAGACCAAGAAGTAATGGATAAACTCAGAAGCACCCAGCTTCATGTACTCCAGTGTCTGTATGTGCACTCCCAGGGTGCGTACCACAGAGTTACTCAGACCTGACTCCTACCTTATCCCCTGGCGCGCTGTCTCCCTCTCAGTAGCCCTTGCATAGCACAAGGAATTCTTGCATGCCATATCTTTGGCTGCAGATTGCTCTCCCTTACGGGATCACTTAATGTAATGTGGCCAGAACAGCCAAGATCCATGAGGTCCAGTATCACTGGTACAATATTCTCAGTCCCGTATTTAATCAGTCAAATTATATACACACAGAGCCACCACTGAGCTGCTGCAGGGAAACACTAACTGCAAATATATCTCAAAGCTTTTCTGCAAAAATCTGTAGGAATTAGAGACTGGCCCATCACTGAAAAGTATGGGATATGATAACTAAGGTGACTAGGTGGGGGACTAGGAGATGAGAACGGATTCCCTGTCTCAGCAGCTGAAATATCTTTTAGCAATCTTTTAGCTTCAGAAAGAGATGCTGGGACATGAAGCCTTTATACTGGGGAGAAAAATGGAAATTACCTTAAAAACTAAAAGCAAATTCCTGCTAGATCTGGATTATCTTCAAGATGAAAGCCTTCCCTCAACAAAGTAATGTTTAAAAGATAACACTGTGCTTTTAACCCACCCAAAAAGTGACTTTGCCATTACAATTTCTAATAACTATCTCATAATTCAGAATTATTTGTCCAATGTTAGAAGCTATGCTAGAAAATAAAGCAGAATGATTCCTTTGCATGATTAGCAGGATTATTTAAAACTCATCTTCCTCAGACAGCCTGACTCTTTAAAAATAATCAACTCTGTCAAGCTTTGCTACATAAAAAAAATTAGCACAAGTCTGAGTAGTTGTTTTACCTTAGTGGCTAAAAATATATAAAAACCCCAGTAAAGCACCAGTAAACAAACTTAGAAAAAACACATCCAATACAGCTCATGGATGTATGGCATCAGCCAGCAGTTTTAAGACAACAGTATTCATAACAGCTTTTTTTATAGCAATCTTTTAGCTTCAGAAGGAAGTACAAGACATATTGCTCATTCCTGGAAATATTAGTAGGTATAGCCTTAACTACTGTTTATATAACTAAAATATCCAAGTATACCACAACAGGAAATAAATATATGCTCACCTTGGCCAAGAACCACCATGTCATTCTTCAATGTTTTCAAGACCACAAATAATGTTGGATACTCAATTATTACTTTGCCTTTCAGATTGTCTAGAAGGCTTCTACTGGCATCCAGTTCATTGTACCTTAAAAATAACAGGAAGTTTACTTTGGATTTTAATACTAGCAATGACATAGTGTACATTTGCTGGGAAAAAAAAAAAGTAAAAGGCTTTCTGGCATTTCACATGATTTTCAGGTGATACCATGTCCAGAAGAACTCTCTTATAATTCAAATTACATATCCAGTCTTATTATCCAACTGCATAATTTTTTAAACCCTCATTAACATCTAAGCATAAAGAACAAAAGGAGAATGAAAGTCAAATTTCTCTAAGGGTTGAAATGTTTTATTATGTCTAAATTAATATCTTTAGCAAATCAGATATGGACATAGGGTTATCAAAATTGATACATTATCAGAATCTGATTCTAAATTTAAAATAACACTTCTTATTCTTCTTACAGGCTTTAACAATACAGGTTTAATTTACATCATTGGTAGTGTACCTTATTTATCACGTTTGCTTATGAATTACCAGTGAAGTCCTAGGAAGATGAAATAAAAAGCTTATCTGAACAACTACTAAAGCACAGGTATACTGGAAGCACTTAGAGCTCTGTTTTTGTAGGAGATACCCTTGTTCTGATACAGGAGCATTGTAGCAATAATTTCTAAAAGATGGTACAAGACCCCTGTTATGCCAGAGCAAATCTCTGCTTACAGCACCATTGGAGCCAAGCTCCCTGTAGAAATCCCCACTTACGTGTGTGCTCCAGAGGCACAGGACTTGGATGTGCAGTCCTTTCCCAGGAAACAGCTCCTTTTCAGCCCAGAGGGTGAAATCAGGTACATAACAAATGATACCACAGTAATGAAAAGTAAACTGAGCATCCTCTCCACAATTACTCTCTCTTAGAGTGTTCTCTCCCAACACTCTAACTAGAAACTTGGATGTGGGATTTTGGGGAAAGGAAGGGGTATTTCAAAGGCTTCTGAAAGAGGGACCTTTCACTTGCTGTAACTGTGGCATCCAGAGGATGCTCTGATACTTTTACGCTGCAATCTGAGTTATGCAATTCTTTCTGTAAGCAGCATTATTAAATTACCACTAAGCTATTGTATCAGCTAAGGGCAAATGAAGTTCAAAACCAAAATAGACTGTAGGCAGTACGTGGAGTATTTTTCATAGCTGCTCTACCTCCTCTGATCATTAACATATTATACAGTTGTGTTTTCTTCTGCCAAAACCAACATGGGATAGGTGAAGGAAATTATATACTTTATGATTTACAATAATGTGTGATTAAAAGCAGTACACTGGGAGTCACCACGCAAGAAGAATACTGGAGGTAAACCAAGAATTGGGTTCCTGGGATTTAAGGGAAACTTAGTTTGAGCAAAAATTCTGTCATATTCAACTTCAAATCATCATGAAAATATTTGGTTTCATGTTTCTCTCAAGCCAAAGTAATTATGACCTCTTCTTACTGAAACCCTTTAAAAGGGATAACAGTATATTATATTTCTTATTGAATGAATGCATTCATAACTTGTGGATTAACACACATGAACAGAAACATATTTACTGCTTTATTTACAGTACTCTAAATGCAAAGCATGGCAATACCTTTCCTTTGGCAAGGACCTCAACACATTCCTTTCTGGTTAAGCAAACATTTACCACCAAGAGGCTAAAGTAATTCACATGCCACAATACACTTTCCATTATCTCATATTTTAGACAAAACATCTTTAGCGTCCAGCTTGGCATAAGATAAAACATTTGTACTTAAAACTATTTTATGATAGTAAATTACTGAAGTGTTAGATCACTGAGTCAGAGCTTTATCTTTTTTTGTTAAAGTAAATTTTATTGGTTGTCAGTGATAGAGAAGACATTTAAATTTTTATTGTGTAATGTGAGCTGTAAACTTCAAGAAGAATATAACAGGAACTTAATGCTTCTCTTATTTAAACTTGTCTATTACTGTATATACTACCCAAAAGACCTCAGTCTACCACATTCTCTACTTCATACACAAGTGCAAGTTGAGGTTTTCTGCTAATCCACCTGTCAGGCTCTTCCTTGACTGTGCATGCTTAAGAGATCTCAAAAGAAAACTATTATTTGTCACAACAACTTCGAAGTCAAATAAAGAACAGCTCCTGAGGAAGACTGATTTTTCAGGTTATCTCTGAAAGACCATTTCATGATAAAAATCTTCACAATTTCATCCCAGAACTACAACAAAGTCACACATCAGAGGGTGAACAATAGAGATCTATGGGCAAGAGAAGATTGCTCTGTAAGGTTTAACCAGAAGCCTACACACACACACACACATACACACACACACACTCTCTTTCAATTTTTACTTATGAAAAGGCTAGACCTGTTTGGAGGAAAATGAAATGAAATGGCATTTGTAGCTTCCTGTAGTGATCATTCACCAGGATGAGCTGAGGATGTAGGGTAACACTGGAATAGTAGATCCTTCCATGTATGTGCAGCAAAATGGTCTCACCACAAGCAGGAGATAGAACAGGGAGAACCTCACAATCAGGTATTACCAGATACCCTTTCATCACCACTTTTACCTACTAGTTTTCTATCACTGGGACTACATAGCCTGCTTAGGAAGAACCCATAAGGAGCGGTAACCTTCTTCAAACCCATCCTTCACTGTACATTTCAACTGACAACCCAGTAAAATGAAGAACAACCAGCATAAGTCTATCCTTTCATTTGGACTCTCATGCTGCAGCACCAGCTGTAGGAACCAACTTAACTGAGGCTGTCATCCTAAAAAAGCTCATTCAGCCCTTCATGCCAGGATGGATTTGAGATAAGCCTGGCTTCAAACTAACTGACCATACCAACAAAACCACTGCCTTAACATCCATCTTCACATCTTTCTTTTAAACCCTTTCCCTGCTTTCTCTTTTCTCCCACTGTCCCATTCATACAAATTGTCTGCACTATGGCTTCCCAATCCCTGTATTCAGCAGGACTTTTCTTTGCAGCTTCTATCTCAATCTTCTTTCTTCCCTGGTATTTACTTTCCACATATTTTCTCTTTCCCTTCCTTATGTTCCCTCAGCCTCCCTGAACAACACTCACCATCTAATAATACACTTTCCTGATTATTTTCTTGCCCCAAGCAAAGCTTTATGCCCATGTCGCAAAGCAATAAATAGGCCTGGATTTTTTCTTAATAAGAAACGACTCCATTTGTAAGGACCACAAAGAGATGATCTTAGCAGACAACAGCTTTTGATTTTAGCTGGAATGAAATAACAATAACTGCTTTCTGAAGAACCAAAATTAAATAGAATTTGCCTGCTAGCAGGCAGTTTAAAAGCCTACAAAAATTGTGACAATTGAGAAAATTTAGCAAGATTCAGCAATCCCACATCAGTTCCCATATAAACTGTTATATTTGCTCTATGAACAGTTCTGTTACCTTTCACAGAATACTGAAATTAATGGCTCTGCACTTCTGATAGCATCTGTGAGTTTCTGCAAAGGCTAGTTTCACTATCTATAGTTATTCCACCACCTTCCAGGAATTCAACAATTCCGTCTCCTAATCTGTCTCCCACAGGCAGGAATGCCACATTAGGTCACTGCATCACAACAAGTTCCCCTCAAATGGAGCCTGTGGCTATCATCGCAGTGGCGTAACTTGTCTCCATGAATTCAGACAGCAGGAAATTCCCTGCTGATCAGGTTTTCCTGAATGTCATCTACAGGAACTTCGATTTTAATAATAATAAAAAAAAATTCTGCAATCTGGAATTAAAGATAAATTGTAGCCAGGTTATTTCTTTAGTTTAGTCTTCTAGACACTGAAAAGAGAACAAACAAGTTTTAGCCATCTAAATAATTGTATATATTACCAAAATATGGATTTGAATAATGACATTCATGATTTCCCTGTGAGAGAGATCAACTAAACTGCTTGCACATATTTTACACAAAGATGACTCTTCTTCTTAGAACTGAGTGGAAACATCGAGGTATTTACTTGGCATAACTCAGAGACAATAAATCACGCTATCTATTTTGGGCCTAGTCCTAAAAATCCATAACCAGACCTACACGAACGTATGGGAAGAAAAGAATTTTTATTCACCAGACCAAAGAGGGTAGCATTTCCTAGGTATCTGCATATGCCTAGAAGGGGGCAAAGACTGGGTACAGCATTTAAAGTCTCTCCCAAGCACTCATTCTGAAGCGCTGCAGTACAGCAAAGATAATAACTAACAGATGGACTTTCATTCCTAAGTGGTGAGTAACATCTTTGTGTGGTTATGATTTGGTGAACATGGAAGTAGGGAAATGCTCTCTTGAATTAGGTATGAAAGAAAAGTTGTATGGCAGAAAGCAAATACAATGTATTGAAATAATGCACAGTATTTATATTTAACTTTGTCACTAGAATGCTGACATTCTAAAAAACTTAAACCAGTGAATTTTATTAGTCCAGATACATGACAAAATTAGAAAACTAAATGAACAAAATAGTAGAGATCTTAGAAACAAACAAAAAAAAAAGACATGTCATAACACTTGCTTTATAACTAGCTCTTATCAACAGCAAAACAATATGAAGGAATACTTTGCCTGAACACTCTTTTAAGGAAAGAGAATGGGAACCTAGCTCAAGTTGATATTTCAATATGAAAAAAAAAAAAAATACTACAATTTACAGAAGTATTTAAAACCTGAGAACTCCTCGTTCTACTCTTGGTTATTTTTCTTCTCCCGGTCTAGGACCTGCATAATTTGCCTCAGAACATGTTCACTAACCTCTCCTCCATACTATTGATACCTGCATAACTTAATCAAGACCAGTGCAGACCAGATGCCAGGCCAAAGCCCTTTCAAGTCAAATCCCTATCTTAAGTAACACTTCCATCAAAAATGTGTTTTTTCTGGGGAAAAAAAAAAAGAAAATTAGGACAAGAAACCTTATCTTATCAACCATTTGGATAACAAATCCTGCTAGGAACCAACTAAAAGAGTACAGGGAAAAAAGTTGCCAGCATACCAGGAAAGTATCTTGGACATGATCACCATCTCCTAACTACATCTACATTCACAGAGTACATAAAGGCACATCCAATTCGTGAGAAAACCACAAAGCTGTTCCTTTTCCTTGCCGTATTTCAGCCATAGGTCATCCTCACACAATGACCATATTAAGACAAGCTGTAACAATCCATGGTCTCCTCTCTTTCATGGGCTGTAAGAGGTTCTGCCACGAGAGAAATCTAAGAACTGTTGAAAATTCAAGTGTAAAATGGGGAAAAGAAAAACCGAACTCACAAACCCCCTCTTATAACATCCTGGATGAAAAAAAAAGTAATACTCCGGTGAAGATAGCAGGAACACCTGAATTATTTGACACAATAGCAGATGTCCAAAAAGACTCATTGGTTTGTTCACTTCTACCCTAGAAAATATACGAAACAGTTAATGGAAAGGAGAGAGAAGCAAAGTAAGACTACAAGTATGTCACCATAGAAGCACAAAGGCTGTCCTAGTTTAAGCCTCTTGAGAATGAGGCAATTGCACAAAGGAAAAAAGCCCAGTAAAAGTTGTTTAATGACAATAATGGAAAAATATATCAATTGATGGCAAAACCCATAAAGCTGATAAGGCAACTGCTTCAACAATTTCGTGGACTTAGCTTTAAGAGTGATGTGGTAAAAGGATTCAGGATCACAATAATGATCTAAAGATTAACTGAAGTACAGAACATTCTGCATCTTTGAGTTATAAAACAAAGTACAACAAAACAAAAGGAAAATGTGAAACCAGCAAATGTCAGTTTCTTGCATTTGGCAGAATTTGGTGCAAAGAATACAGAAATAAAGCAATACTGAATTTCAAGAATGCAAATACTTTCCCTATCTCATAAGACATAATAAAAAAAAAGAACAAAAATCCAGCAGTAAGTAAAGATGGTGTAATTCAAGTGCATCACAGCAATAGTTCTTTGCACACACGGGAATTTACTTTCTTTGGGAAGCCAGGCAGCTTCATAAACTACTCAAAAGCTCAAGGTGTACACCTCTTTAAATATTATAGAGCTGACATATGAAAAAAGCATAAACCACAATCACGTAAGGCCACTATATCACTTAGATAAAGAAACAAAACAGCCTGAGTTAACACTAGCCAGAAGACTTAACGTGAATATGAAATTTCACAAGGGAGAAGTTCTGATTAGTAAGACTAGTGAGGTGGCTACTGCAGATGAATGCCTTAAGTTTCAAAAAATGAAAAGGTATCAATGGCATATTTAGTACAAATAAAAGCTGTGCATGGTTCCCCAAAAACACAAAGAAGTCACAATATGAAACTTGTATGACTAATACAATACTGGCATGATCACAGGGAAAAAGTCAATGTCATAAGTCTACTATATTGACAGCATTCTGATATATAGCCCCATGAAACCTAACTGTAAATAATTTTAGAGGTACAAGTTGTACCGAAGAGTATCAAAGGGTGCAATGAAAAACTCTTAATACATCAAGTTCAGAAAACTAATACGTCAAATCTCATTTGACAAATTAATGCAAGCAAGCAGTACACTGCTAAACTAAACAAATATAAAACTGATGAGAAATTAGTCATTTTAAATTTCCAATACTTTTGTTATTATGCTTGAGTTAATCTAATGAACCTCCACTTCAAGAAGAATTGATACTTCCCTAATTTTGAATCCCCAAACAGCAACTATTAACTTCCAAAACTGGCTCATATGGAGAGAGTCTAAATATCTTTAATGCTCTGTACTGAATGGTGGAAACATATTCAGAAATTTATACTTATTTTCATGGGAATCACAGTACAGTAAACATTCCATTAGGGTACAGGTTACCAATGCTTTACAATGAAAAGGAAAAGCTATGAAATAAAGAAAACAAATAATCCTCTTGGGAAACAAGCAGGAAGGTCAATTCCCTACTTGGCAATGTTGAAACAATCAGCCCTAGCTCACTTCCGTCAAGAGAGAGAAAAAACAGAGGGATTCCCTTTTGGCAGGATCAGGAGGAAATAACAGGTTTTCTCCTTCCTGACAAGAACATGAAAAAGTTCTCATCTCCTCTGTCTCTGCAAAAACACTGATGGCTATGCTGCCATGTTTCACAGTGCTGCAGATTCCAAGTTCAGCCTATCACTTCAACTGTCCAGGGCAGAGTCTGTATCTTTGCTTCTAGAAGCCTTTTCAGCCTTCCCATGCTCCTGGGTCCCTGAAATTAAGGAACTATGCTCACTTTAAGTCAGCATCTCATTGTTTTTTTTCTTCCAAGAAACCAGCAGCAAATCTTCTTCTTCCTTCAGAAAAATATTTTAATAGCAACCCACAGAGCTGAATTAAGCACCTCAATAGATCTCATAACACTTACCCTACAGTGGAATAGGACAAATAGTTTGAACGTCACTTTGGCTCTACAGCTCATTTTTACCAGCTCCTTCCCTCAGCCAAGGGGCTACAGATTATTCAACAGGGTTTTTCCAACTATAATATTTTCTTGAATTTCATAGTCTGTTTTCCCGCCTTCAAGTATGCCTCATACATGCATGCTACACAGCAGATGAACTTCCATGAAGACTTTTTCCATACCATACATATGTTACATAGCTACATACATACAGGGGACTTCCCCTCTGTTCTCTAGTAGAAATGGCAGGCTGGAGCAAACTACAAGATTTGTTCTTGAAACAGCCTTTTCTAGCTGCATATTCTAAGAGGGAACAGAAAATCTGCCTGTGCATGTGCTGGGTAGGCTGTTCCCACGCTTTAAGGCCAGATATGATGAGAAAAGAGGATAGTGCGTACACTTTTTCTGGTTTAGAATTTGGGGTCTGCCTACCTGCTCTGCAAACATGAAGTGTCTGAAGGTCTTCAGATCTGCCTGTGGTGCTTACCGAACACCACAACATGACTGGACAGGTCAAACTACTGGCTGAAGCCAACTGTAACATTTCTATTGTTCTCTCATCCTCCACCTCTATACTTACATATTCCTCCTCTGCAAGTTGTCTGGATTTAACTTGCTAAAATATAGATAGTAGAATTCTGGAGGTTATGATTTCAAATAAATCTTTGTGCAATAAATGTCTCAGTCAGCAACTCTCTAGCTGGGACACTCTAGAAACCCTAATGCAATACCATTAATTATAAAACAGTTCATCCAAAAGAATTCAGCACGGATTACAAAACACTGAATTGTTACTTTAAAAAAAAAAACAGGCGTCTACTGGTTCATAAAGGAATCCCTTTCAAGAAAAAAAATGATTGCACAAGATAGTAAGATGGACAAACTCTGGGTTTTTTTGAAATCATCCCAAAAATCTTTTGAAAGGTCAAGTAATTGTAGTCAGACATCACAAACATTTAGCTATGCATGCTACAGATTCAGACCATACACATGTATTATACTCAGCAATGAGTAGTTTTCTGCTTTCCATCTCTGTTGTGTAATACAGGATTTCAACGAAGAATGTAAGTAGCTAGGAAGGAAAGTGACTGCTTTTTACAGTAAAAGCTGTGTAACCTGGCATCCACTGCTCTGCATTGCTTTTGTCAGCAGAGAGACTGATGTTCAGGTATAGAAGGGGCATGTGAAAAATGACACTGAAATGGCTGCAGTAACAAACTAAGAAGCCTGAAAAGACCTGCAGGAAAACGTAAGGAAGTATTCAGTAAGAAAAGCAGGAAGTTTTAATTAAAAAAACCCCACAAACTAAAATCCAACACTCTGGGAAAAATCAGCAGCAAGTACTAATACACAGGAGTGCTGTGTTTAAGAAACAGACTACAGACCAAATTCTATTTCCCCCTGAACAGCACGAAGTCACCAGTGCCTGACTACAGTTGTGCAGTGAAGAATGACTATTGTAAGCTGGCTCCCTGCTTTTGTAAAGCTGGCAGGGCTGCTTTTGTGCCAGCTGCTGCAAGCTACAGAGGAGTAATGAATTCTACTGTCAATCTTCTGGCATAGGTTAAAGCCAGCTTGGGGTCTCTTCCAACTCATGCCAAGGCCAGCAGTTCAGCCAAGGATTTGTATCCTTAATTCCTGTCTCATGTATATTGTGTACTACACAAATGTGAAAAGAAATTGCTTCCTAAGTAAGACTAAAGAACCATAAATAAAGCACATCACTTTTCAACATTTGCAGAAAATGCAAAGGAGGAAATAATGCTTGAAACGTGCTAATTCTAGCACACTTGTTTTGCAAGATGAAGTAGTATTTTGGAAACGAGGTCATAATATGATGATAAAAAGAATTGATCCATGTACCACATTAACAGCAGTGACTTTTTAAAGAAACTGAGTTATGTGTGAAAAGCAGGAAGCAAAGACTATTAAGCTCTCTTGGTTTTACATGAAGTTATTCACAAATGATAATGCAGAAGGAAGTGCATGAGGAAGACAGTATAAGAAGTTAAGGAAAACATTAACACATCAATACTTGAGGCTACCTTCAACATATTTTAATATAACAGGGTTTTTAAAATAATCTTAAAGTAACCGACAAGTATCTAACAGACATTTTTAAAGATAAGGAAATAAATAATCTAAATGCTACATTAAAAAATATTTGGTTCCATTACATTTCTACCACTTTTTGAATTCCAAGACAATTTTCCTGAAGTGTGTTGGCTTATTTGCACATACTAAGACAAAAAGCTTCACCTTCCTGAATCTATTACTGTGACTACTGCAACCTACTGATGTGATCTAACCCTTAGTTATTTAAAAGCAATAGACTACAAAAGAAAATTCTCTTTGAGCACAGAGCTCAGTCATCCAAGGAAATAACTCTCATTACTGCCAGCTGATCTTGAGACAGGGAAGCGATCCAAAATTACTAACATCGTCCAGCCTTCTGGAAAGCAACTGAATTAAATCAGTTAAAGCAAAATAAGTGCTCAACACCATAAAACAATGGCATTTAGTAGAGGAGAACCTCTGATACTTGTTGAGTAGATTTTCTTCCCTGTGGTCCACAAGAATTAAGTGGCAAACATGCCATTATTCTCATGGGCCTCAGCCAGTGCCACTACAGACAGTTAAGAAGCCCCTTGATGTTGGAACTGGCACGAAAATCCTTTTGGTATTTTTTGCTTCCTGAGTAACTGAAGCATGAGCTACACCAGTACTACTGATACAGAACACAATTCTACAACTGATTCTGTATCCATCCCTGTATGATGTGGCAGTTTTACAACAGGAAAGCGACAAGGATACAGTCTGGTACAGCTCTGTACTCCAGCTCCTTCACGGATGCGGTCTACTCAAAGCAGTGGACTTTGCAAAGCATTTAAAGTCAACTCGACTGTATTTTCCAGGCACCTAAGTATTCTGTCAGTGCCTACTCCTACCTTCAAATCCCCGAAGTTTTCTGCAACAACTTATTTTGAAATAATGCTCACATGGTATTCTGAATAGGCCAAAAAAGAATATTACTGTGCAAAAGACCTAACATTGATGCTGAAGAAAGCATTATTTTTTAATTCTATTAAACCAAATGTATGGGATTAAAGTGTCACCTATCTAAACAAGATTCATGCAAGATGTTACTGAGCCCAGTAAAAGATATATTTAATTTGTGTGGTTTAACCTTATTTAGATGTAATTGTCTGTGAAAGTATCAATACTTAATTAATTCTTTATTTTTTAAATTACATTGCAGTTGTTTCTCTTCTATAAATAGGATCATGTTATATGATAAGGCTGAGTAAATGAATTTCTCATGAAGTATCTGTAGTTACAAAACAACCTAACTCTGACTACTAACTCGCTAATAAAAACGACCAAAGATCTGTTTGATTACGGAATTCTTTTTGGGAAGGGCTGGCTGCTGTCTTGGTTTAGTTTTTTTGTTACACAAAGCCTGATAAGGCTATTCTCAGGAAAATGAAAAGGTGTATTTCCCAAACCACACTGTGTAATTTGGCTGTTGCACCTTTCCTTTCCTTTCCTTACTGGAGAAAGCAATACTCCTACCATATGAAGTCACTTTGAAGGCATCCCAAATAAAGGTCTGAAGATAGTCAGGACACTAATTTATCCCGAAGAAAGAAAATACTACTTTATAAAAGAATGTAGACTACAAAAATCATCCAAGATGCAGAAGTTAAACCTTTCTTGGAATAGCTACACCCAAGGAGAGAATGGACACCAACCACTAACTAAATATTGCATAACAGGTGATTGAAGCAAGTGGTACCAAATGGAAAACTATTCTGATCCATTCAAACGTAGATTTTTTCCAAAGTTCCTTTAAAACCAAAAGGTTTTAAATGAAGAAGAGAGTTATGTAATGCTTGTTTTCTGAAACCCTCCCTTGCAAGATTCCTCATAAAGTAAGTGTAGCTAATGAGACGACAATCAAGGGTAACTAACAGTTAGTTATAGAGCATGAGATGACAGGTAGGGCCAAGAAGACCTCCAATGAGGAGAAATTATGCTTTAGGTTACCCCAATTAACTGTGGAGTGCTACCAATTCTGAAAGCAATTCTTACACGCTGGTTTTAGAGAAGACAGAAATAAGAACTTATCACAAAGTTCTTTAAGAACTGTCACCACTGATGATAAAAGACACATAGCAAGAAGAAAGCAAGCACCATATTTGGCAGCTATCCATGATATCTGCACACCAGTGGCTTTCTGAAGTTCTGCAGAACTCCTGTGAGACAGCAGAAATCAGTACTTCATGGCTAATTTATATTTCTGGAGAAAGAAAAAATAAAACCCCAAAAATTTAAAGCATTCTACAAAGGACCTTCAAACTAAAAGGGTGATTTGCTGTGAAACACAAAAGCCAGCCAAAACTAAACCACAAACTCCTGTTTCATAAACAATTGCAGGAAATACTAAAATCCTTCTGTAACATACTTATCTTAAAACTAGAAAACTCACATTTTATAACCCATAATAATCCTGCTTAGATACTCTCTGAAACACCACTGCACTTCCTCAATAATACACAATTGTAACTACGAACAGGATTTTTTCCAAAAGGTTCTGCTAAGCCTAAAACCAACATCTGACGTAACAATGTATGTTTACAACTCTTGTATTATCTAGTGCTTGTGGAGAAGAAATTTTTCTGGTGGGCACAGAAGTTGCAAATAACACAGCATTCATGTAGACTTACATGTATGAGTAGCCTACACCAATCCTACTCCCTCAGTCTGCCCACAAAGTGATGGAGGATCTTTTTGCCATACAGAAATATACAGCCTAAAACCACACAGAATGAGGAGGCACAGGATGAGAAATTACACTGAGCTGACAGTGGCACTCAAAGCTACACAAACCAGCAGTTAACACTTCCCATTGTTAAAGAAACATAGATAAAGAAAGGTGAGGGACCTCTGTCTCCACTCAGTTTTTGTTCCATAGGGAACACCACTAAGCAACAACCTGGTCATGTTTCAATCACAAGTACTTCCACTGCAATTCCAGGTATTGATTTATAGAGTAAGAGCCAATATTCTCGAATTAACTTAGGAGCAAGGAACCAAAAGGAGAAGAAATCAAAACAAATTCTCTTTTACCTAACTGTAATGCAACTACAGTAAAAATCTGAATTCCCTCACAGAGCCTTTGTCACAACAACCGCGTTGAGAGCGCCTGCTGGCACAGACACAGCTTATGTCAACAGAAGAGATTTTATGCTGACATTGCAGTCCCATCATTTCAAACAAACTTTGCTCTTTTCTTTCAGAGGAGGAATTTTTTTTCAGTATGCTGTTTCCTTGACCTGTCTGCACTGCCCCAGCTGGGCCTGCTCCACCAACTTATATGAAGAGATTCACATAATTTCCAAGCGCGGAACTGCTGTTCTCAAGTCAAAACACACTTCTATTTTAACTTTCTACTGGTTTTGCTGTACTTTAAACTTTACATTCACTAAGTGGGATAAATACCAATTATTCCAACCACATTATCAACCAACGTAGGCTGATTCTGGGAATACCGATGAGTCTCAGACTTAAGAATATTTAGGTTAATTTCATTTAATGAAAAAGAATTCTTGCTCAAATCTGTGACATAAGGAAACGTTATAGATACTTTGAAAGAGGCAAATGGTTAAGTAACAAAAAAAAGCTAATGAGCACAACAGATAGTCAACTTCTATATTAAACTGGTTTCTTTCCCTTCTACACAGCTTACATACTACACTTCGAAAGATTAAAATGTGAATTTTATCTACTGTAACAAAACCAACTTTTTCTTCTTTCCTAAAAAAGGAAATGTGAAAGACCACTGCTGACACTGTGGTATAAAGGTCTTTTCAGCTTCTCACACCATCCCACCAGCAAGTAGGCTGGAAGGCAGAAGAAGGAAGAAGACACAGCAAGGACAGCTGATCCCAATTGGCTATAGGCATATTCCACACCATATCCCACATGGTCAGCATATAAATTAATGGCAAAGCTGGCCGGGGGCTGCTGCTTGGGAACTGGCTGGACACTGGTCAGTGGATGGTGAGCAACTTCACTGGGCATAATTTGTTTTGTATATTCTAATTCTTTTATCATTATCATCCTTTCCTTCTTTGTGCTATTAAACTATCTTTATCTCAACACAAGAATTTTAATTTTCTTTCTGAATCTCTTCCCCATCCCACTGCAGATGTGGTGTGTTGTGTGAGTACCTGAGCTGTGTTTTAGCTGCCTGCTAGGTTAAAACATGACATCCAGTCAGCAGGGACCTCCTCAGACCCAAGGCCTTTAATACACGACCAAGAGGGGTCTTGTTGTAACATCCAGTACCTCTTTCAGTACTCCAGGATGAAACCCATCAGGCTCCATGGACTTCTAAACATTCAGCTGAAACAGATGGTCCTTCACAATTTCAGTGTCCACAAATGAGAACTCACTACTCCCACACTTACAACACTCAGACACAGGGTACTGGGCAGTCCAAGGCCTTTCATGTTTTCCCTCTGCTTATAAGAACCATGGCTCTGTATCTTCTAATTCACTTAAAACCAACAGGTTTCTAGCTGGCAATTCTGATGGCAAATGTTACAACCATATTTCAAATAATGATTGCAAAGAGAAAAAAATCAATCAAAATCATTAAGAGTTTGTGCTTGAATTTGAATTGAAAAGCACCTTACACATTTTTTAGTATTACTGGGAAAAAAATCCAGCATAAATTGGAAGGTAAATTACAGCTAAAATTCTTGTATTATACCTTTATTCTCCCCTTAGAAATAACGTATCATATTTTAGGGAAGCATATTATGTACATTTGTTACATTTGAAGACAAGAACGTACTTTGAGATGCCTAACTAGGAATCACTGGTGAACCACAATAACTTATGATACGAAGCTGATACATATCCTTTTCAGTAACAATGACAGCAGGGTGGAGTGTTCAGAATGGTATTTATACTAGCAGAAAGTATTCCTTTAAAGTTTAATTTTGAAGTTCAAGATTACTGTCTGTTCTGGAAACAAAGAAAACAATTCTGCACAACTCTGAATTCTGAAGACATAAAAGCCCACACCCAGAAATCTGGTAACACGAAGAGTGCTGAGCAAGTAACTTTGAGAAAAAAGTATAATTTTAGATGCAGTGACTGGATTGTGATAGACACCTAATTTTTGCTGCAGTGATTTAAAAAGATAACTCTCCTCGACTATCACTTCAACTCCCTGAGGGAGGTTAACATATCCACACAGGAACTTCCAGAAGGGAATGGATGTCTACATTTCTGTGGGTCAAACAGTTATTCAGCATTTTAACACAAACCTGTGTTCTGTTATGTTGGCATGGACTGCTGCTGAAGCAGTTTAGGTATAGGCACACTCACTCAATAATAGCACTGAAATGTCAATGTTGACATATTAAAAGATGAAGAATCAGCATTTTTGCCAAATCATTTTTAAGACCATTGGTAATTACTCATTGAAGTTTAATCCATGAGATTATGTAATCTCCAATTGCAAAATTAAAGACTAAGGAACATGTTAAATCCTTTTGTTATATTTAATTAGTAAGCACACGAACTGAAGAACCACCTTACCTGATAGAGTTTCGGCTCCTGTTTTCTATTTTCATTAAAATTCGTACATCTGACTGAGGAGATGCTGTATAGATTTTTAATCTGAAAAAAGAAGGCAGCAAAGATACAGAAATGATGTACAATAACTTTTCTTCCTGTCACCCATAAGATATGGATATCTTATGCATGTCAACAGCCAAAATAATGCGTTTTTTTCATGAAAACAACCATTTGTCACATACTAAGTGTTTCCTATAAATGAGGGTTATAATTATTAGTATGTTTTTCTAACTGTTCTGAAGGTTTACTGTCACCTCCACTGAGGTTAATTATGGTTACATTTTTCAGAATTACAGTTGCTTTATTTGGTCTTTATGCCGTGAGTCAGTTTCTTAATCTTTTACTGGTTTAAATTTGGTGGCTATACCCCAGAGTTAGTTGGTTGGTGAATGTTAGGATAGTTTTCATCACAGGAATTAAAGATGTACTGCTGACTGGGAGCTCAGCTCTGCAAGCTGATAGTGCAGCTAATCTAAGCCATTTATTCAGAACCATTCCCTTCTTTTATTAGTGCATTAGAACAACTAGGCAGAGAAGTTATTCAATACACACCTTTGACAAACTACAGGATCTGACTCCACTGGATCAATGTATGGCTTGAGGATATCAGCAAGTGTTTTATCGTCAGGCACCCTTTCAGCAAAGATAAAAATCAAGCATGTGATACATCGATCATCATGTACACAAATAACTATTATGAGTCACTTGGAGGAAGCTGTATATTAGCATGCCACAGTGGCACAGCTAAGTAGTTTATGGCAGGATCATAAATGTGTAGCAATACTGCACAGATATGGGCAGCTTTATCTCAATTTCAGCACTGGGATTTCACAGGCACATATGAGGAGTAAACAAATGCACATCTCTAGTTTCTAACCCTGTGAAAGAAACGTGCTGTTCCTGCAGCCCTAGAAATAGACAAGGGCATACTTCTCACCTTCCTTCAGGCTAGGAAAAAAGGAGAAACATTTGTCAATAAAAACTTATTTTTTTGCCTTTTCAAAACGTGTTTGCGGACTTTCCTACAATGCAACCATTTCACCCTGTGTGAAGGTCAGCTCCAGAGCGCAGGTGAGGAGGGGTGGCAAATCTTGTTGAACATCTGCTCCATGAGAACAGAATATGTTAGGTGTAGGGGTACTACTAACATGAATATACAAGCTCTCTATTTACATAGAGAAAAGGACTAACAACTGAACACTTTGCCTGATTTGAAAAGTCTGCTAGCTTTCAAAGAGGAAAGAACTACACAACTTTCAATATTTTTAAAATTGAAATGCCCCTTTAATTAAGACTAAAACTAATACCTGAGTTTACCTTGTATAACAGAACTCAGTAAGAACTGATCAAAATGTTTTGCAGTTCAACTTCAGCAGATTAATTTAAACTTTATAAAAATATTTTTAAAGCTCTGTACCCTTTCAAAGTGTATTCAGCATGACAGTGAGGAAATACAAGCTTCAAATGCCAGTAGAACTTGTTCTCCCTGAAAAGAAAAAGAAATGCATAATCTTAGTATTAGTTGGTAATAACTATTTATTTTTTCTATGATAAAGCTTGGTAGCCTACAGCATGGGTGCAGCAGAAAATACATAGTTAAGATTTTGAATGGCTTCGAAGAGTAAAAGGGGTGTGCAGAGAAGCTGAGATGTCCTTTGAAAAACGTAATGCTCCCACATCCTGCTGAATTTCAACTCCTCATGGGGTGAAAATCTGTTCCTTACAAATATAATAAGATATCACCAATTAACTGATCAACAGTTATTTCACATTTTAAAAGGGAGTGTATTTCAGCTGCCCTTTAATTTCAGAAAAGGAAACTGTTTTTTGGCATATCACCCAGGACAGATTACCAAACCTCTGCAACAATAATAGCCAGAGTCCCAGCTGAGGCCAGGTCCTACAGAACACAGGGGACTCAACTTTTCCCAGCAATGATGGCCTCAATAGAAAATGTGTCATGACCAGGGAAGGAAGTTGCCTTCTGGCATAATATGGATAAGAGAAGTTAGAAAGAACAAACGTTTTACAGAGAGAAAGATCGTAAAACTTTTGGTAGAGACAAAGTGATGTCACATTCCCTTCTTCTCTATGTTAGCTGTTATTTTTACGACTCATCTTCCCTTTCCAGCTAGCATAATTAATAACTGAGAACAGAAGCTACTGAAGAATAGTTCGAGAGCAGTAACACCTTAAGAAAGGCAGTATTAGGTAGAGAATACTTTGCTAGATCAGGCAGTCTCTACTTGCCTTTTTGCTCATTTGCAGAAAATCTGCAGAAACCTTTCTAAAAGAATCCCCTAAGAGAAAGCACATTCTAAAAGGTAGGTTCCTGGCCTTTTGCTCTGGTTCAGAAATTCACACTCATGACAAACAGCAAAGATTTAGAAATCAGAGCTCAAACACCTGCGAAGGACAGGGACATCTAATGATGTCTCTTTTTTAAACTACTTTTTAAAACATTATTTAAGACCAAGGAATCATTGTATCCAGCATAATCACCCTCAGTTATGCAAAGATTCTGGTCTACAATAAAAAGTAAATACAGTGTTGTTCCAACATGTTGTTTAATTTGTTTATCAGGCAGATGAAGCATTATCCAGCAGGTTCTAGCTGGCTGCAGAGACGAGTGTACGTGCACCCACTAGCAAAACAGTAAACTCAGCTGCTAAGATCAATTAACTATGATATCAATTTTTAAATGCAAACACTTTTTATAAAGTGAGCTTATCAAATAAATAATTCCCTCACCTAGTTGTTCCTAGGAGAACACTGTGTTTTACAGCTGAACTATACTTTCCGGAGTATAAGTAAAATCAGACGTACTAGTATTTACCAAAAAAAGAGCAAGCAGGAACCCCCAGCTCCCAAGAAGGCAATAATTAGAATAAAAAGAATTAATGAAGCCCAGGGTCCCCAAAACAATGGGTGCCTCAACAGAGTTGTGCAGCATGCCTTGTGATTCCTCCCTTCTCTCTGCTCGTGTTTGTTAAAGCGGAGAAGAATGCCTTCCTCGAATGAGAAGGTGAAATTAGAGAACATCGGGTCTGAAAGACGTAAGAAGGTTGCATGACCAGAGCTGGAGGATAACACAGAAAACATTATTAAGTATATAGCATATAGATTACCAGAAGCGGCATAGTATTTGGGCCCATGAATTTTATGCTATTTTGCATATTGGTATGATAGTCTTAAATTACCAAACTGCAAAATGTTTTGAAATAACTCATAATCATTGAGTGGAATTCTGGGAGTTTTTTGCAAGGTAAGGAAAACAAGGTTTTGCAATTCTTATCTTGACAGCTGAAGGAAGCACCAATGATACCATACACACAGAGTGAACTAGAATATCAATAGGGTTATGTAACCAGTTCAGTTCCCTCGCGATTAATAAGCTTGTGATTCCTCTCAGACATGTTAATATCTGCCATTTAACATGGAATGGTATTATTTCAAAGCACTTTCCCAGGGAGACTTCAGTAAAATTTAGTACGCTTTAGACACAGAAATAGGGTCATCACCATTAGATGAAGGAAACACTAATGATAGGCACATTTATTAAAATGTTTATAAGGACTGTTCAGATGAGGGTTTTGTTCTATGTTATTAACTAACATGAGGCTTGCTAGCATTTTTTTCATTTAACTCACCATCTTCCACAATTTTTTCAAACAGGCCATGTTTATCTATTCTAAGTGACCAACCCTTTCTGTGCTACTTTGATCTTTAAATCAAGACAGCCAAATCAATGAGACAAGACAAACCATGACACAGCTCACAGAAACATGTATGTGGCCCAGAGGACTGTCTCTAACACAGGCACTTGAAAAAGAAATGCTCAAAAAAAGTACTTCTAGCTATCTGCTACCTGTTGCTATGCACTCTTCATGTGTCTGTACAAACGGCTGTCACACAGCACATCCTCATTTCACATGCAAGACTGATTCCCTGTGGGCTCACTGAGGCAGACTCAGTTCATCACTGCAGCTGTAAAATCAGCTTAAGAGGGTTCTTCTCAGACTTCCGCCCTCCCTCCCCCTTCCAGGCACAATCTAGTCTATGGAATAGTGCACAGAAAGTGCTGTGAAGCTGAAGTTAAAAAGCTCATTTCTTGTCAATAAGTTCCACTATGCAAAAACGAAATATCTGATTTTATTCTCAGCAAACTAATACCAAAACTGCAATTAATGACTTCATCTCTCTTCAAAGTACTCTTGTCTGGAAGTAAATGGCAAGCAGAAAGAGGCAAAACAGATTAAGAACAGGATGGAAGCAGGCAAGAAAAAAAGAAGCTGGGAACAGGAATAGCCTCATACTCTTCACTGTACAATGAAGTCTTGAAAAACAACCTGCTGGGTGCCTGTTGTTGAACTGCAACATCCCTCACCATCACTGATTTATGCCCAAAGAACTTGATGTCAACTGTAGATGGTATCAAAGCTGCTTCACAACAAGTTCTGATTAAAGTTAGATATCCTGGCTCAGATCTCACTGACTTCATTTTCCATTATGGCTCACTGGGATAGTATTTCCTTCAAATACAACAGACATGTACGATGTTAATTTTCTAAATGAAAATGCCTAATTGAGTAAGTCATCTGCATTTAAGTAACAGCTCACTCCATGAAGCATTCCACACCACTCTGCTGCCATGGGCTGGAGCAGGGCAGCACAAACTGCAGAGCTCAGGGAACTGCACTGCCCCATTTCAGTGTCTCACTACATCTCCTGCCAGCGAACCAGGAGCCATGGACTTGCAAGATCATTCCCCTCTTCCCATTTGACCTGCTGGCTGGAGCTTCCCAGTTGATGCTCCCGCCATTGGTTTCAGCCTGGCCTCATCCTTCACCCCTTTCCCATAGGCTTCCTATCCCAGCAATTCACCCCAGCAGCTCCATGGCAGAACGTATCCAGTGGAGAACTCCTAGTTGTATCGAAAATAAGGGCACCACAGGAAATGTAGGGTGAAGCAGCACATTAAAAATAACTTATGAATAAGAAGTCAGATGTACCATGAGTTAACACTCTGGACTCAGACTTTACTTTCTAATGACCCTCCATTACCTAGATATCCAATATTACACATTAGTCTAATCCACGTGTTGCCCAGCATTGGCACGTATGCTTTCACAACACTGGATTCAGCAAACAAACTCATGGAATCCAGGAAATGAAGAGTCTGGTCAACACATTGAAAACAACACTGATCTGTCCTCCAGCGCTGGCTGAGGGATGACACAAGAATACATCTTGTACTTCCTAGTTTTGGACTACTCTCATTCCTGCCTTGTACTGCCCAACAGCTTGGCTCACAGGGAGAGTGCGAAGAGGACACGGGAGAAGCCTGTTCTCAGTTTTCCACGCACAGATGTTGAGCAGCTTCCAGACCCCACC
This sequence comes from Aleadryas rufinucha, assembly GCA_013397815.1. Taxonomy (NCBI): domain Eukaryota; kingdom Metazoa; phylum Chordata; class Aves; order Passeriformes; genus Aleadryas; species Aleadryas rufinucha. The sequence continues at coordinate 417,090 of VZTH01015603.1, read as the reverse complement.
CTCTGGAGCAATCCGTCTATAAATCTTGACTAACAAATAGCATGAGAAAGGAGTCACATCTACAGGAGAGGGACACAACAGACCCTGAGCACTGTCAGGTGCTAAGCTCATATAATGGATATATAACTATTTGCACAGCTTTACCTCCTTTCAATGTGATATCCAACAAAATGTTATGGGTGTCATGAAGTCCCATGAGATAGGTGCTAAATGTCTGCTATTCACTGGTTTGATCAAACTTGATTCCTTGGAACCCATTTAAAGAGAGTAAGCAGAACATGCCAATTAAAGAAAACAAACCCAACAACCAAAAACCAAAAAAACCCCACTCAAAACCCAGATGTTAATTTTTAATATGCATCACTGAATTTGAACAGCCTGTGAAACATTTCCATGCCTGTTTGCCAAGAAGTCACCATCCTTGCCCCATTCTCTTAGTTTTTAAATCTGCTTCTATGAAAACAACAAGAAGTACACAATACACATGAACGCATAATTTGCTCAAAGTTTAATTTGTCCACAATGCAACCTATGCTTCAGTGTGTACCCAAAAAGGCTTCCTAGAGAAAAAACCCCACGCTACATGAAGGCAAATGTCTGTCAGCACAGCACCGTACCATGCCCAGGATCTTCCCAACAGTGTCAAACCTCCCTGTGTCTGTGCCCCTTCTGTTCTTTTGTCCTCTTAGCTACTGACCCCAGCCTTCCTGGGCTTCCTGCACTTGCTCTTGAAGGCTACTCCTTACCCTGTACTTGTTAAGTGTGTTTATGTTGTTTCATCTGTAACATTAAGGAAATTCCACATTAAAGTGAAACTCAGCTCTAAACCTGAGACACTTTTTCCAGCATGAGGCTAGTAAAAGGGATCTGTAAAAGGCAGAGCATGCAGCCAAAGACAGGGAAGTCAGTGCACAGGGAGACAACCTCTGCAAGGTCTGGGGCAAACCTGGTCTGTTCTGAGGGGAGACCTATAAATCTGGGGCAGAGGGACAATAAAACACCTCAGATTTTCTTTCTTTCCACTGGTTCACGCTGGGTTTTGTTTAACAGAACTGGTAAAATACATAACTTTAAAAGGTTACACTTCTACATGTATTTGATGCCTAATGTTCTGCTAAAAACTACTTTACGTGCAAAACCAAACCCCCCTATGCTTTTCTCCAGAACTGCCTAAACGATCCAGGTGCATGTGTGGAGCAGTTTCCAGGTGGGTTATTACTCTGTCAGAGACAGACCTCTGGTGGCCAGCCAGAGACTGACACTGCAGAGTGTACAGCTCCCAGAACAGACGGAAAATGCATCCTGAAAACACAACATAGTGTCACCAAAACTGACACCATGAACAAAACAAGTAAAAGAGCCATCAGGGGGATGTGAGCTATCAGGGATCTCATTGCTGTGAGAAGCTCAGAAGGCATTTATATTTGACCTCGGTATATCACTGACCTGAACTGTAGACTTGATTCCTGTCACAATGAAACACTTCGTAATTTCTTTTATTTTTACCGTGAAAATACTTTAAAATACAAATTCCGGATATAAGAGAAAAACCACAGAGTGGATGAAGAGAAAAATATTTAAATTTTCCTTAGCCTTCTTCCTGAATTCGTATTTGCCTGTACTTATCTCTCTAAGCTGTGCTGTATCAAACATTCACATTCCCCAGCACAGCAACTCTCATCACAGAATACAACATAGGTACTGAAGCCCCTCTTCAGATTTGAAGTCAGCCTTTTCAAAGACAGGGATTTGTGCAAGCTTTCTACATCAATCCCCTATCATAAACCTCTAAAGAAGCATTTTCTTTTTCTGGCACAAAAACAAAGTGTTAATTAAAAGAAAAAAACCACAACAGCACTGATTTTTCCTACAGTTACTCAGTGTTAGCATTTTTCAAAATACAGCATGAATTATGTAAACTGTTAAACTGAGCTCAAACAACCTAAAAAAAAAAAGAAAACCGGAAGCATGAAATATTAAATAGTTTTTGCAAAAAAGAAAAGAAAAAAAAGGAATCTAACAGATTTTAAAGCAAGCATATTTGTATGAATTCAAATTCTCATCATTATATGCTCAGTGAAAATAAAGCACTGCTGACTGTAACCAACTGAAGACTCACATGGAATTGAAGGTGGTGGAATTTTCTCTTCTTTTTGTAAATCCAACAGGCAGTGTTTTTAGCTCAATATTACACCCTCGAGCTTTGTTCCTCAAGCAGTACAACTGGCAAAAAATAAAAACTTTTTTAAAAAAGATCTGAATATGTTAAACCCCTGAAAATTAAACAATAAAAAGCTGACAGGAATTCTGAAAAAATTGTAGAAAAGGCCATATTTAATGAAATACTCTGAATTTTTAAAAAAACATCCTGAATAAAAAAAAAATGAAGTAAGCCTAGAAACTCTCTGAAACATTTTTTAAAGTTTTTTTATTATTAAAAAAGAACATGCCAATGACCTCCTCATAGTAAAAGTTCTTTAACATACCATGAAGGTCACAGTGTGACCATTGTGGGTGTAATACCACCACGAAGATGCCTTTTGGGTTACAGCTCTGCTGGCAGAAGGGATGCACAAGCACCATCCCAGCCACTGACAAATTCTGATTTGAAGGTAGCACTAAGTGCATCATCCCATTACCATGCCCAGTACCACACCCCTAAAACCGCTATCCATGCAGCGTGTCACCATCTTCAGTACACACTTTCAGGACATCATGGTGCTAAATACAAACACACAGAGTAACGACTTCAGCCAGAGAGGAAGCTGGAATCTTCCGAATTTATTCTGTTATCAATGTGAATTCTGAGTTTAGTGCTATATTTCAAGATATCTTCACAAGACTGGAAAACAAAATGGCCCTGATGCCTTTTGGTGACTTATCAATGAGTCAAAATATTTTGGAGTAGACTTTGTTGGGCTTTTTTGGGTTTTATTTGTTCGTTCATAGTTTTTAGCTTGGGGAGTGTGTTTAGTTGCTGAAAGAGCTTCAGCAAAAACCCCCTCTCCCTTGGAAGGCTGGCTTTTATGTCACTGTTGCTTAGATTTATTATTTGAAGAGCTCTAGCTGTCTTCATTTGGTATACAGGGAAGCATGTAACAATTTTCAGGCAATTAATAAATCCATTGTTTACCTGGAAAGCGTGTACTTAAAAATTCAAAAGTTATGGAGATGTAAGGAAACATTCAGACTTTCTTAACTCACATCTATCATCCAACAGCAACAGTGGTCATGCATAAATTTTAAGAATGCATATTGTTAGCAATCTATTCTTCCAAGCAACCGGATGTAGCCATCTATTACTGCATAAACCTACAGACTTCTTTTGATTTCTGGCTCCAAAATTCAGGATCATTCATACCTTCATAAGGGAAGCACCAGCTCTGGAATCTGGACTGGGACTGCCTCAGTGGGAATTTAAAGGTAGCCAACCCTAACTCCAACACAGCAAGAGGAAAATCAAAAACTTACAAGTCTTTTTGTTGCTGGACTATGCACAATACAATGTCGAGCAGCAGCATCAGCTGTCCTTCCTACATCTTCCAGGAAACGATAATCTGAAGGTTAAAAAGAACAGAGAAAAATGTAGCACCAACCTAGTAAAACCAGAGAGTTTTAGAACACATAAGGTATGTTCTTACCACTCAAAAGGTTCAAGTCAGTAAATTCATTTACTGAGATAAACGCTGTTTTATCCCTGACTCCGTTACAGCTCAGTGCAAGCTTATGCTTCTTTACACACAAGAGGCTGAAATTACAAAAAACCCAAAACATTAACATATTCAGCATGTGAATGGGAAAAATAATCTAAACTATTTAATTCAGATAACAGATACCTGCACGAATATTTCATGCATCGTGGACATCTGTACTTAGCTTCTTCTTTGCTACAAGTTTCACACCTGAAAGAAGTAAAAATCACTTTTCAATAATGCAGCATTTTTGCACCTGACTGGCCTATAAAAGTGCCTGCTCAACAATCAGGCACTAGGCCATCCATCAGCATTTTCAGAAAAAGCTATGTGCACCTTGAAAGGAGAAAGACAAAATAAAAATACCCTGGATTAGGAAAGGTGGCAGACAAAACATAAGCTATGGGGAGTATCTCTAAACACATACATATTAAAACACAGTAGACGCCTGAAAGAAAAAAAGCCACGTGCTAATTGCAGAGTCGGAAGCATAGCAAGCCTTTATCAGTTTATGCTTTGTGGCCTGGTTGTATCAGTGCTTTTCTCCTTTTGCATCACCTGTAATATGCACTGTACCATGCTGGCTTATAATACTCCCCGTTTTAGGCAGATGGAAAATAAATTTCAAGGATTCACACTAAAGCCTGAACAATGCATCCCGTTTTTTTCACTGAAACAAAAAGAAGAAATTTTTGAAAACAAAAAGAAGACCATGACGACATGGTCAGCCAAACAACTTCTGGCTGTCAGCTGTGCAAACTCCAAAGTCAGGGAACCTTTCAGGCACAAATGAGTAAGCCTTATCAATATAACAAACAAATATAAATGAAAAAATGAATTCCTCTACAAATATGACTACATATTTTTAACTAGGCTATTAAAAAAGATGTTTCTCCCACTCTTAGGAAAAAGTTCTTTATATGTCAACCGAAGTAATCATCCCTCTTATTTTTAATCTGATCAATAAAACCGAGAAATAACATTTCCCCCACATCAGTAAAGTTTTCAAAAATAGTATAAAGCCACCATTTTCAACTATTAGGGGATGAATGTCAGCCCTAATCCATTTCTCTTCCTCTCCCCACCACGTGCTCGCTGCTTGCTGATAGTGAGGGCCTAAAGGATAAGTTCAGCAATACCATCTCCTGACGAGCTCTGTGTATTAACAGCACAGAGCCATTCTAAGAACCGGAAAAAAGTGTTTCAAACACTGCAAACCAGAAACGGGGAGTTACTCTGAACAGGGATCCCCTCTCCCTGCTCTGCAGGATGCCCGCACTGCCCGCTGCCCGTAACTGCTCCAGCGAGGCTCTGCCCAGCGCCCCCGGCACGGCCCAAGGCAGCGCGCGGCCCCTCGCTCGGTCGGGCCTCACCCGCGGGGGAGCAGCGCGGGGGCTGCAGGGCACANGCGGCCGCGAGCCGCAGCGCAGCCGCACGAGGCGTCCCCCGATCCGCCACTCCGGAACCTGCGGGGCCGCGGGGCCGATGGCCCAGCCAGGGCGGCTTCCCAAGGCGCAGAGCAGGCTTCCCAAAGCACAGAGCAGGCTTCCCAAAGCACAAAGGCGGCTTCCCAAGGCGCAGAGCAGGCTTCCCAAAGCACAGAGCAGGCTTCCCAAGGCACAGAGCAGGCTTCCCAAAGCACAGAGCAGGCTTCCCAAGGCACAGAGCAGGCTACCCAAAGCACAAAGGCGGCTTCCCAAAGCACAAAGCAAGCTTCCCAAAACGCGCTCCGCGCCCCACACCAGCACACTGCCAAACGGACGCTTCCGCCCCACGGCGCGACACTCCTCATCCAGGTGACACGGGACATCACTCCTCACCTGTCCGTGCCCCGCTGTCTGCATGGGATGTGCATTTTTGCCTCAACTACGGACACCGCATATAATCAAATCCGAGCAGCCTTATAAGACTTTAAATTCCTCGCTTTTAAAATAGGTAATTTCTGAGATGAAGAACTCCCAAAACCAGAGCAATGAGATGAATAAAAATATACATAAATCAGACATTTTCTAAAAGAATCATAATCTTAAAAAATACCCCCAAACATTTGTCAAAACATCACCTCTAAAGCCAAACTAAGAGCAAATGTCAAATCATAATGTCAGTGTATTGATCTTGAACATGCAAAAAGCGAGACATTTTCTCATCCTTCTGTAATCTTGCTTCGTCTTTCATTTTATCAGATTTTTCTCAAAGTGGTCAAAAATGATGCTTTGATACAAAATGTAAGATGGGATGTGCGTGTACCTTACTTTGTAAAAGCTAACATTGTCCCTGTGGCAGTATTCCATGGCACAGAGCATATGCATTTCCCCTTGGGAAGAGAAGCAGTGCCACCTGACAAAAGTGCCCTTCTAGAGGATTTTCAACATTTCCAAGAATGACCTATACAATATGAAATAGAATAGTAAAAGACAAACAGATAGCTTGGAAGCTTATTTTATTATACTTTGGTGGTGTGGTTTCCTGCAGATCAAGACAGACAGAGGTTGTTTGAACACTCCCGGACGCCCCCAAAAATAGTCTGGTATCACCTTGCCATGTACTCCTGAGCACACTTTGAACTGATAATAGATAGAGGCATATCAATATAAAGAGTGCTTTTCCTAATGGTAAACCTATTCTTTTTTACTAAGAAAAAAGTTCATTGAACAATTTAGGCTTAGTTTTAAAAACCCAAAATGATCTAATAAATTTTGCCAAAAAAATGGAATTTCTAAGAGGATGAAATGCTGATTATAATTTAACAGTAGCCATTCAGAAGACACACTGTAGTAGATTTTTTCAGAAGTTACAAAATATATACAGAATATATCATCTTAAGATGGCTTTGGCATTAGCAATGTTAACTGAAATAGAGAATTTAAAAGTCAAAACTACTTCAGGTAGCTCTTCTACAACAGTTTTTACAATGGCTGTAATGCAAGCTGTTCTGACTATATGCATCATATACAATATGCTCTTATACATAATTTCCAAAATAGTACACAAAAATATTTTAAACAAGAAATCCACATAAATAATGTTTTCATTATGTGAAGTATGTGACCAATGGTTTAAAATAAGTACCTTTACAACAGAAACATATCCTGATGTAACCAGCACATACAGTCTGAAAGATAAAAAGGGACTCAATCTCTGCTAAGGCCACAAGCACCCTGTGTTATGAAGAGCACCAAGGCAACACAGACAGGAAACACAAAAGAGGTAGTGTGCCATCTGTTCAGATGTGTGTGTCCACAAAGGACTAGAATAAAACAATGTTTAAGAAAAGGAGACGTATTGTACTGTACTGTGGGATGGAACACTTTTCATATAAAAGCTATTGCACATTTAGGAGCATTAGCAGGTATTGCTCCTTAATATCATATGTCTCCAGCTTTCCTCAGGATGGTTTTTGTGCAGTGCTGTTAAAAAGATTGCTAAGAACACTTGACGTCCTGAAAAACTCCATGTTCAGATAATCCATTCCAGAAAATTATGCAAGAAAGCACCAAGAAATTTATTTTTAAATACTTTAAGAAAATTGCTTTAGTCTTTTCTTTCTTTTAGTTTTCAATGCCATTTCTCCTTAGGAGGAAGTCTTTTTCTTCCTGAGGTTCTTTAACTAACAACACTTGAAATGATTCTTCAGTTTCCTAGTAATTTTGCCTGTAATGGATCATTACTTTTGTATTCAATCTATGCAACAACTCCATGTTGATGCAAAAAGAAACCTAGGACAGAAATCTTAAAGGAAGCATACTGAGCCACTTTCTATGAAGTGCTGCTGTCCTGGTTTGAGGTGAGGAAGTGCATTAACTTGAACAACTGGAAGCTGATTCGTGTCCTGAGTGTGAAAAAAGAACTGTGTCTTACGCCAGCTGCCATCTTCAATCTGAAATACACAGGAGAAGCATATTAGAGTCATATAAAAGATGAGCTTCAAAACACAACTGAAAATTGTGCTTACAGAGTGAAAGAGAAGTAGTGCACAGAAACATTTCTTCTCTCAGCAGTTCCTAAAGAAACTGTGTAATTTAACATATGCCATTTCTGAAGCCTGAATTTTCATTTTGAGGGTAACTGTTTCTAAATTTTCCTGGAGAACCTCCCTATTTCTGTGCTGATGTCTCTGCAGTGTCTTCGTACAGTCTCAAAATACATGAGACACAATGCAAACAGCAAGTATAGATACCCTGTATCACTGCAATTGCTTTTACCCTTGAAGAGATGCTGAATTCAGTATCTAAAGGGTGGCATATGCAGAGCTATGCAAAGAAGCAAGCTATAAGGGATAGGAATCTAAATGATTCTTATTTATTTGCAGAAGGTTAGTAATGTCTAAACAGTACCTCCATCATCGCTTTAATAATGCTGGTGCTAAAAGTATTTACCATGCATTCATCCAGAAGCACTTTAGGTTCAAGTAGCGTGTTTGCTTTAAATATTTGACCGTTCCATCCTTTGAAGGTAACCGATGTCTTCCGGCCACCTGCGTTATTTAATCCCCACATCGGAGTGTTTAGACAATGGACTGTGATGCTGTGGGTTGCTTCTGAGCTCAGTAAATGAAGGAAGTTCATCTGCACTTTTCCAACACCGAACTCCAGCTAAATTCAGAGAGAAAAGCACTGTTAGACTTAGAGTTGGACTCTGCTGAATGGCCACAGCCACACAACGCGCCATGAACATGTAAGGGTGGTGTTCAGGCACGGGAGCACGTATGCACATTTATATACATTGGGGTCAATGCCAAAGAACATGATTTGCATTCCTCAGCAGAGATGTTAGGTTCTGTTACAGTGATTACTATAAACAGAAGCTTTCATAGGACATTTTCAAAGCTTAAATATAAACATTTGCTAATGCTTACAACATTGCTGAAGCACAGCTGGTCAGAAAACACTATTTTTAAATAAGGAAACTGAAACAAATGCTTTTGTGATTCAAACAAAGATATTAGCAGCAGCAGTGTTTTAATTGAAGCCACATCACTCTGCTGTTTAGTCTTCTTAGACCATGGGTTCTGGCTGATAGCCAGATATACTGATAGCCCATTACAAATGCAAAAGTTCGTAAGTATATTTTGATTTTAGACAGAAAATATAGTAACTCATTACTCAAGAAGAATTACTCCAAGACTATTTCATATTCAAGGATCTTCCAAATGCAGGAATGCATATGTGAACTTCACAGTACTTCTGAAGCTCTTCAGTGACTACAGTGTATATACAGAACTTCACAAACATAAAATTTCTGCTCCCAAGAGTTCAAGAACTACATGTAAGGAGGAAACATGAACTAATGATGTAAAGGAAATTAGTCCCTCACTAACAGCATTTAAAAGTACCTAAGTGCTGGAAAGCAGTAGTAATTTTCATCTTTTCTATTGTAAAAACCTCAGCATCTCTATGCTTAGGTGCCCTGAGTGATTAGATACTAACATAGCTTAGAAGCATTTCAGGCTTATTTTTATGCCTTGTATAAGAAAGTATAAAACAAAACAAAATAATTCTATCAGCATAGGTGAGTAAATGAACACAGTGAGAATTATACCCCAATAACATATATAGTCTCCAGAAAATCTGTAACTTCCGTACCAGAATATATAATGTCCTTCCACAAAGATGCACAATTACCCCCCCGAAATCTAACACCTTTTCATGAGTTAAGTAAATAAGCATGCATTTGTTTCGAGCTCAAGCACAGACACAGTGTCTCTAGAAGCAATGCATACCTTTGTCACAGACAGTGGTGTTAAACATGTCTGACCACCTGCAGTGAAGTTGCAGAAAACTTCAATGGCATCAGAAGGACATCCAATATTTGGGTCAATCCAGTATTTTCCTGTTATAATTCCAGACAGAAAATAAAACCAAAATATAATTACTACTAAATTATTTGCTAAAATATTCATACTTCTTGGCAAATATTACATATATTATCACCATACCTTCACAAGGAAATGAAAGAAAAGGAACATGAAAATATTTTCACTATTAAAATTATACTAATAACAGATACTGAGAAAAATTACCATAATAAACCACTTCTGATTACAATTACAGTGACATTACAGGTTTAAATAGGATGGTTTTTTATTTGAAATATTGATTTGGGAACTTCTGAGATACAATGACTGTCAGTGTATCTGACAGTGGTAACGTATTGTATACAATTTTCTCATTAGGAATCTAGAATCTGATCCACACAAAGTTCATTGCAAGATTAGCTATAAATTCTTGGAAAACTTTGAATCACAAAATTTCATTCAGTTTCAAATTTTCTGGATACATCTGTTTACTGACAGATATAATCTGTCTAATATTTATATAATATTAGTTATCGACATACTTTCACCTTTAAAATTCAGAAATTTTATCTTAAAGATGAAATAAAGATAGTTGTGACAGGCACACTGCAAGAGAATACAATAAAAAAGAATAAAAATATTCAATCTAGCACATCAGAATTTTAATGTAGAAAGCAGCATTTGGAAGCAACACCTTTCAAAGGTACTTGTGTTCAAGCTTTAGTGGAAGTGGACACTTACCATCTGACACTTTACGTTCGCAATTAAGCAAATCCCTGCAGATGCGTGCTGGGTTATCCCGTGTGCCAAGAGGGTTCTTGATGCTGTGCAGTAAATTGCTAAGGTAGTGGAGCGTTTTGAATATCTCTGTACTGTGATCTAGTAAAGTTACTTCAGTATTCTGGTATTTCTGCCAAGGGCCATTAGCAAATGTGTTACCACAAAGAAGTGTCACAACAACAGTATATGCAGTAAGAGTCAAATGGCCATTGAATAGCCAGACACAATCAAAGTGTTTATGTGAATGCAATCAGCCATGTAAAACAATGTAAGGATAGCACATCCCAATAAAAAAATTAGTACATTTTATTAAAATTGTCAGAGCAGTGATGTTAAGGCAGGTTTAGGTCAAGCAAATTTGTCATTATGACATATTGACATAAAAATATGGATACAGGGGAAAAAAAAGAAAAAAAAAGGTGCATTTTTAAAGTAAACTTAGAGGTTTCAGATTCTGAAGAGTGACATCTACTCTGAGGCTTAACCTAGAAAATATATGCAAGTTTATTTGACTTCACCCATGTAAGGGGTTTTCTTGCAACCAATGTGGCCAGACACACATATGTCAATATTTTTTTTGATCAAACCCTAAATGCCACTACTATTATCTGTCTGAACAGATATAGCCCACTATGTGTAATAGTAAGTAGATTTCCATTACTACCAATCATGGTGAAAGGTAGAAGTCTTGCTGTTTCTCTTAATTTCATTTCAACTATATCCTATAAATCCTAGCATGTTTCGTTACATTCTACAATTACTTGCTATCCATTATTTGTTTTAAATTAAGTCTTTGAAAAGACACCCTGTTATGTCCTCAAAAAATAAAATTATGATTGCATACCCTGTTATGATAACATAAATACATTTAAATAGGTACCTCCATCTGCAAGGCAGCATGTGACTCAAACAAAGCTTGAACAGCAGCATTGAGATCCACTTGTTTCTAAAAAAACAGGTATTTCAGAATATAAAAAGATGAACAAGAATATACAAAAATGAAGGTGGTAAATTCTTTGAGCACTGGCATTCTTTGAGCACTGGCACAAGCAGTACATTTGAAGAGGATCCTGTTATTTTCACTTTCAATAAAGCACTGTATTGTAGGTTAGGGTTGTTACAGAATTTACCCTTGGTCCTGGTGGTCCAGGTGGTCCCTGGAAAATAGTAAAAAACAGATATCAGGTACCTCACATCTTTATATAGTGCAGTCAAAATGGAAAAACACAGGCACAGTTTTTTATGCACTTACAGGTAGCCCAGGCTGGCCCTGCCGTCCCTGAGGCCCCTAGAAGAAATGGAGATAGAATGCAACAGTTATACATTAAAATCTCTGGTTTTACATTTATGTATTTATTAAATCACAAAATGTCCCCATGTGTATAAGGAAGAAGGTGTGATACCAGCTGTGGTAAAGCAGTAGATTATTAGTTACTATTGTTAAAGCACTGTGCTCTGTTACCATATGAATATTCATAGAGTAATTGCTGTGTTGTCTGGTTACTTGTTTCTCCAATTACTTCTGATATTAAGGGAACTTTAAAAGTCAGAAAGTATTAATATATAATGTGCTATACATTGTGCCAGTGTTATATGTGTGTTGACAATATAAGTACTAGAAGGGGTAAATAATCACAAAAACATTGTAAATAATGTTATCAGTAGTTGCAAAAAACTAACTGATCCACTTTAATCCATGAGCATGTGCCAGGCATTTATCAGTTTAATTCATTAACAGTGACAATTTTCAGCCAGAACATATTATGTTCATTGTTTTACAGTGATGTGGCAGGCATCCTTTTTATTCAAGAAGTTATGCCCTTATCTTCTCATTGTAAATGGCATCATTTTAGTGTGTAGATTGATTGCAGAGGAGAGGAGGAGAAGGAACAGCTGCTTTTCCTTAGCTTACAGTGCCCACAATGCACGTAGCCTTAAATCTGAGCTTTAGGCTGCCTTAGGATTGAACATGGACCTTTCCAATACAAAAAAAACCCCATCTGAGTTATTCTTTCTTTAATCAACTATTCATATTAAGATGGAATGGTTACGAATATTAATTAATATGCAGTGACACTTGTGTCTGTGTTAGATTCTTATCTCCAAGTTCTATATACTCAAAGTTTCTAGGGGCTGTTGTAACAAACAGTGGCACAAACGATGTCAAGGAAAAGAATAGGTGGCAGTGCCTTAAGAAGAGAAAAAAGAGAAGGAATGAAAGGCATGGGCTAGATCTACACCTTAAATTAGTAAAAACCTTTCAACACAGCTAAGTCAATTTAAGCAGAACATTCTTTTGTCAGTGCTGCTTGTACCAATTACTTGAGCACAATAAGCTGTTCCAGCAAAAACCCTCATACGTCAGTATGGTCACGCTAGTAACTAAATCTCTGCCAAAAGAGAAATAATCTGATGTGACATGGTCATGCTGACAAATATTGTGAAACCAATCTATTAAGTTTTCTATTAAGGAATTAAGTTGTAAATCACTTGATTTAGTAATAAGGAGTGTTTCTGCTGTGAGATTTCACAGCAAGCAAGATCTGTGTGTCACTTCATGCTACAACTGCTGAACTTGGGCTGTTCTCAAGCTGCCAAAAGCAAAGGCAGCTAGAAATGGTTAAAGAAAGGCCAGATTCAATCTCACATTAATTCATGTATATTTAAAAAAAAAGGATTTAAAAAAACCCAGATAGAAGCAATGTACCTAAGTCACTGAGGCTCCAAATTTTTCACTTCTTAGGAGAATATCATCTGCATTTGAAAAAAAAGAGACAGTCTCTAGACCTACTCTTAAGGCAGAGCATGTGGTAGTACCAGGGAATGCATCTGCCAGGGGTCACAATGACAGCTGCACAAGTGAGGTATGTCTGTACATCACCTGCCCTGGCCATACCACAGGGGCTCAGGTGCTGGATTATGAAGGGTATGAAAAGCAGGGGCCATAATTTAATTCCAAGCACCAGCTCTATGTAAGGCTATGTTGATGGACTGTAAATGGCTTGAGGCAAGATCCATGTCTTGTATGTGTTCTTTGGAGAAGAGAGGAAATTCAAAACTGAAGCAATTTCTGGATGTTTAGATAGATGATTTTCTGATACTTAACCAAGAAGACCTTAATAAAATAAGGTCTATGGATTATAAATATCATCAGCTCTTCAACTTACACATCCTGACCCTATTTATTTATGTTTCATCTACTTACACCTATAGAACGGACTAGAAGCCATCTTTTAGGCAAATATTTAAGGATTAACATCTTTATAAAAGATGTTAATAATTAATGTTGGAAAATGGAAATAAAAGAACAAGCAATTTTAGCATATAGTATGGAATTAGTATGGAAATCCCTATGGGATGTGTCAAGTACCTAGCTTTCTTTTACTCTTCTGAGTTTGATTATTGCCCAGCTGGAAACTTTCTTTGAAATCCTACTACTATTAAGTATGCATAAAATATTGTTGTTATTCATTATTACAAAACTGATTGGAGTTTACAAAGATTACATTCACTATTTTGGCGTAGTTCCTCAGCTGTTGCAAATCAGTTGGGTTTCACAGAGCCCTACTGTTGTATGCCAGCTGGGAAGGCTGACTCCACATTTAATTTATCAGATCAGGTGCTCAGGTGCTGTTAGACTGCTCCAGGATACCTTCAGTCTCATGTGAATATATTACTGGCCTGTCTGATCATGCTTGGCCAAGTATGTTTAGTATAAAATGAAAGAGAAAGTGTGAAAAAGGATCTTGAGAAACAAATTTGACATTGTAAGAATATATTTGTTTATCTTGGTTCAGGGCTTGATTATGCAAATACCAAGTCAAGGAAAGGTACAAAGTCTTCAACAGTTTGTCCCTAAGTAACCACTGCTCTCGGATGAATAGATGTCCTTGTTCTGAATGCTGAGATTTAGACATTCCAGTATATTTTTCAGATGACTGAATGCTTCAGTTAATGTTCTGTGTTCTTGGCATGTGTCACCATTTTAAGACTCAAAAAAGTCTTGGGACAAGAGCAGTTTCAAATTTATAGTGGTTTCTGAGATAGAACCGAATGTTTTAAAAATGAAAAACCTGCACTGTTCCAATGAGTTTAAGGTATTTTGCAAGAGAGGAATGTCATTTGTCTCGATCCACTGTCTCCTTGCCAGTAAAACCCATGGGGAAAAGAAAAGGTAAATACTGAATGCTGTTTGTTAACTACAGTGAATTACTTTGTGGAATATCACATTTCTTAAATGCATTAAAACTTCAGAGAGCTATAGCAATTATCTTTACAAATCTTAAAAACATAATGATACTGCGCAGAGTAGGGATTTTACCAATGTTCTTTCTTTCTGCTGCAGAGCAGAAAAATAAGGCTAAATTACACTTCTCATGGACTAAGTTAATTGCTAAATGTTTTACTGGAATGTACCGGATTATTTTTACAAATCTACTTAATTTAACCTTTGATCGCATTAGACTTTAAGTGAGAAAAGTGTAATTCCAGTTCATAAAAACAAGAGCAGAGACTAAACCAGTTAGTTTCAGTGTGTTCTTTAATTCTATAATCATTCCATTTGATTGAACAGAAGTTCAAAGGCCAAAATCCCAATCTTTTTCTAATGCTGAGAGGCCCTGATTTTAGGTCCAATAGTACATATGCTTAACTTTGAAAGCACGAGCAATCCCAAGGACATTAATATTTTCCAAGACTTTTAAAATTCTTGAAGAGAGTATTTTTAACAAAGAATGTGTGCTTCACCACTGACCTCAATAAGAAGACATGATTTTAAATGCCATGTTTTTCTGGGGATAAAAGGACATTTTTTTCTGGTAATGAACTCTGTAACNATCTTGGTTCAGGGCTTGATTATGCAAATACCAAGTCAAGGAAAGGTACAAAGTCTTCAACAGTTTGTCCCTAAGTAACCACTGCTCTCGGATGAATAGATGTCCTTGTTCTGAATGCTGAGATTTAGACATTCCAGTATATTTTTCAGATGACTGAATGCTTCAGTTAATGTTCTGTGTTCTTGGCATGTGTCACCATTTTAAGACTCAAAAAAGTCTTGGGACAAGAGCAGTTTCAAATTTATAGTGGTTTCTGAGATAGAACCGAATGTTTTAAAAATGAAAAACCTGCACTGTTCCAATGAGTTGAAGGTATTTTGCAAGAGAGGAATGTCATTTGTCTCGATCAACTGTCTCCTTGCCAGTAAAACCCATGGGGAAAAGAAAAGGTAAATACTGAATGCTGTTTGTTAACTACAGTGAATTACTTTGTGGAATATCACATTTCTTAAATGCATTAAAACTTCAGAGAGCTATAGCAATTATCTTTACAAATCTTAAAAACATAATGATACTGCGCAGAGTAGGGATTTTACCAATGTTCTTTCTTTCTGCTGCAGAGCAGAAAAATAAGGCTAAATTACACTTCTCATGGACTAAGTTAATTGCTAAATGTTTTACTGGAATGTACCGGATTATTTTTACAAATCTACTTAATTTAACCTTTGATCGCATTAGACTTTAAGTGAGAAAAGTGTAATTCCAGTTCATAAAAACAAGAGCAGAGACTAAACCAGTTAGTTTCAGTGTGTTCTTTAATTCTATAATCATTCCATTTGATTGAACAGAAGTTCAAAGGCCAAAATCCCAATCTTTTTCTAATGCTGAGAGGCCCTGATTTTAGGTCCAATAGTACATATGCTTAACTTTGAAAGCACGAGCAATCCCAAGGACATTAATATTTTCCAAGACTTTTAAAATTCTTGAAGAGAGTATTTTTAACAAAGAATGTGTGCTTCACCACTGACCTCAATAAGAAGACATGATTTTACATGCCATGTTTTTCTGGGGATAAAAGGACATTTTTTTCTGGTAATGAACTCTGTAACCCCAATGGACTAAAAAATATAACTAAAAATACTACAAAAAGGTTAAGAATCTACGTGATTCTAGGAAGAATGCCAATATAAATGTTAAAGGTATAAATTAAACCTCAGAATACACAGTTGGATGAAAAAAATTTGGTCTCCTTTGTGTGTGAAAGTAGTTGGAAATAAATCCCTTTCTTGGGGGAAAGTAATGCCACTGTATATGATTTAAAATTAAACATTCTTCTTCTGCAGACAGCCTTACTAGATTAACTCATCTTGATGAATTCAAGAACTTATTTAGGAAATAACTTCTTAAACACCAGCACCCATAATGGAAACAGATGTTTCTTGTTCACCATTTTGGATGTTTTTTAAGGATTATTTTTGGAATTTTTTTTAAGTGTCAGCATTTTTAGCTCTATGCTGTCATAACAATTCTTATGAACAAACAGTAGAAAAAGACTAAGATAAAAAAAAAGCTAAGATGGATAACAGCAGCACAAATTGAGAAACTAGTTTTTCTCTTATTCTGAGATAGCAATTGCCTCAAGAGCATTGGAATCAAAGAGGAGAGTTCTCCAAGACACAGACAAGAAGCTTCATTCCAAGCTTTAATTTTTTAAGATATTTTGAATATTTCAGATTTTTCAAAACTTTAAAAAGGCAAAGTTTGATTGAATTTTTTGGAGGTGGCAGCTAAAAGCAAAATATAATAAGTGAAACTAAATAATTTTAAGTGAGAT
Organism: Aleadryas rufinucha; assembly: GCA_013397815.1. Taxonomy (NCBI): domain Eukaryota; kingdom Metazoa; phylum Chordata; class Aves; order Passeriformes; genus Aleadryas; species Aleadryas rufinucha. Next base: position 400,215 of record VZTH01015603.1, on the reverse strand, counting down.
GGCAGGGTAGAGAGAAATAGGAACAAGATCACATCTGCTAGTTACTGGAAAAGGAACTAATACATCTGTCATAGAAGGTAATATCACAGTTATCAACTTTGTGTTCATATTTGCTGTAAATATGATAACTTAATGACTCTTCACATAGCCATAATTAATTGGAGACTTTACTGGCTCTAACACAAATTTAAAATTAAATCCAACATTCATAGATGTACAACGACTCTTGCTGAAAAATGAAAGACAGCAAATTCATAACCTATCAGTGCTGCCCATAGTTCCTATGGCTGGAATACATTGCATGGACACCCACCTGCAGGTCTAAGCTTCTCCTGAGCTTCTCCCTCTCTAGACAAGAAGATACAGATCTATGAACATGTGCATGCTGTGAGGCACTAGATCTTTGACAACAAATGCAACACAAGATTTTCCTTTTCGATCTGAACATGGACAGATCTGGAGTATGTGACTGCTGTATGACCAGGGGCCATACAGCCCAGCAGCTCACACCCACTGGGCATATCTACATAAGTCAACTTGAACAAGAAAATCTTAGATTTCTAATACAAGCTACCAGCTTTCTTGGCCAGTGCTCTCCACGAGCACAGCACAACTGCCTGGCATTCAGAGCACGCATGAGTACATTCAGTGTAACACAGAAATAGATTTTACACAGCCAAAGGAAAGCACAAAAGTTGTTTCATCTTACCATTTCACCCCTCATGCCCTTTTCACCTCTTGGTCCCTGTAAGAAAGAGCAGCTGTTAATCCGATATGCTTTCTAGCTGCCTAGGACTGAAATAAGCAGATTAATATCCATGAGAATTATACTGCTCACATGAGAAGTCCAGTCTCATCTGTGGAAGTATTTACAGCTCTGGGGGTTTAATTTTCTTGTACTACTAGAAAATGAAATTACTTGAAAACATCTTGTAATTCCTATATGTGGAAAGCTGTTTTCTTCAGCTTGCAAATATGTTTTCTCTCAGTAATTTTAACTGCGTTGTCCCTGTCAATCAGCTGTGTTCTCCACAATTTCATCCACATTCAACACATCAGTGCTTCACCATCTTTCGAGAACAAAACTCAGTACTCTCCATCACTGAAGAAACTGATTCACCACATATATGTTTTTATTACGTTATTAGTTCTAGTCTCATAATCAGATTAGACACTATTTTTCTATCCCCATTTTTGGCTAGTTTTGCACTTAAATTGTGTTCCCAAGGATGGCAACAATCTTACATTTCTTCTCTGGAAAAATTTTGCATCTTGATGGCTGCATTTCATAACACGTAGAAGTAATCTTCAACTAAAATGCTTTCTTGATGATGGCAAACACTCACATTCAGTATGAAGTCTATTAAAAGCCTTCATACAAGTACACACAACTGTAAAGTTTTTCTCCTCAATGCAATTGAAAAGAATGGAGGAAGAAAAAGTACTGATTTTTCCAACAAGTGGAAAGAATTATAGAAGGGACATTCCCCTTCTTTCTATTTCACTTGTAAATATTTGCATTTATTACTTTTATTGTATATTTGTTATTTTTATGATTATTTCGATTTTTAGACATTCTCATTCACTCCAAGTCTAGTTGATCAGGCAGAGGAACCTTCATGGTACAAAGAGCTTCTAAAACTGCCTTACATGGTTGGGTGGTCTGGAGATATGAGCCACAGGGCTCTCTTGCAAAACAAATCTGGTTCTGGCACCGTGAGTGTGACAAGAGATGGAAACAGGGATGAGGACAGAGCTCCCCCAGTGCAGAGAACCTGGGGTGCATTGAAAGTCATCAGAAAGACCAAGATGATGTTTGAGTTCTAACAGGGACCTCATCAGCACCTGGAACAGCCTTACAAGGGCTCATGGGCACTCCCAGAGTGTCTAGAGGGGCACTCTGGACAGTTCAACCCACAAAAAAGAAACTATATTGAAACTGTGGATACTCTCTAGATATATGTCAGACCAAAGGCTGAAAAAGAATATCCAGGTGGTAATTACTGTGTGCTGTTTTACACCTTGACTTGCCCACTGCCCCTGTAGACACACCCTCTGTATGCTGTACTTAGGCAGAAGGCCATTGCAATCACTTTTTTGTCACTGGTTTTTGTCATTTTTTTCTTGTTTGTATTATGGATGCTGGAGTCACATACATTAACTTACCACCATGGTATAACAAGGAAGGTCCTTCTAGTTGCTATTTGCTAACAGAAAAGAAGGTTGCTAGTTGAAAAACAAGATGATTAAACAAAAGGATAGTGAAATAACCAAATTATGCAAAAGTGAAGGGAAACTTACAGGCCTGCCAGTTGGGCCTGCTATGCCTTCTTGACCAACAGGGCCAATATATCCCTGTAAACAAGCAAAGAATTTATTAATTCACCATGTTTCCAAAATGAAGAAAATCCTCATGACATATCCTGGTTTAAAGTTGCTCAGCACACAGACCTGTCAAATATCCAAAAGATCATGGTGATACTCTCTAAATATTGTGTGCACATTGCAACAGAATCAGTAAGGTAAGTATTTTAATAATTTGTAATAGTTGTGCTTGGACAGCCCCCACACATTCTTTAATGTGAAAACTGATGCACTAAAACCAGCGGAAACTTAATTACTCTGATTACAAAAGACCACATATTTACTGAGCTACAGTCAGCTATATCTTGAGCTATATTACTGCCCACAAGTACTCTTGTAAGGCTGCCAGTAAGTGTTGCTAAAATGCCATTTTTCTGCTCCATTTCACTTAGAGCAAACTGCTCGTGTCCAGTGTTTATCTTGTATAGAAATGTTTAGAAAAATTAAGTAGCTATTAGAACAGTCCCCTAAAGCTGCTGCTCTGCATCTGGTTAACTGAACAAATTCAGTTCTGTGACGGCAAAGGCAGCAGTGAGAGAACATGCTGTAGTAGGGCCTTCCATACTTTAACCTTTCACACTTGATGCCATGAGCTGGATGCACAAAACACTAACGATGTTTGCACATTTTTTGGTGAATAGCAAAGCAGAATGTGATGAAGAATGAGCTAGTGAAGGTTAGGAACATCTTAGACAAAAAGAAAATGTTTGTTAAAAAAAGACTACCTATTAATCAATAATGCCTGAGCACCACTGTGTCTTAGTGCAGGCAAAGTTTGATCCCCACTTTCTTTTGCTGTATAATATAGTTACACAATCAGCAGTTCTGCCGGCAAGAAGAATGTTCAACCCCAACAGACAAAGAAATACAAGGTCATAAGATCACAGTAGGAGATCCACACTTAGTCAGCAGAGCTTGCTTTTTTCTTTCAAGATTAAGGGCCCGGCTCTGTTTGTGTGTCTGTAAGCGTGATGTAACCAGAGCAGTGTTGCAGTACAAGCAAAGGGCATCTAGACAGAAAGGTTTGGTTAGAAGGTTCTGGCCTTGTTAATAAGAAAAAAAATGATTCCCTAAGTTAAAGACATGTGCCACTTGCAAACCATCCTAACAATCACTTTCATGGAGTGAAACACTTACAACTCGACCTGTTGGACCTTTTGGGCCCAGAATTCCAACTAAGCCAATGTCCCCTGCAGGACCCTGAAAATGCAAAGGAACAGTTTAATCAAACATGAACATTAGCTATCCCCTTGTTTCAAACTCTTATAATCAGTGAAAGTAAGATAATTTCTAAGAGCAGTAACAGTGAAAATACCAAGTGCACTGACCCAGAATGTTTGTCCTTAGACACTAAGTACACAGTTTTGCCTACTGTGTTCCAACAGTTCAGAGACATTTTGAACAAATTACTGTTAAAGCTGATTAATTCTATGCTCTCATAATGTTCTCACTCTGTAAATAGCTTACAGTCTAAGAGAAAAGAACAAGCACATACTTTTGGACCTGGGAATCCTTGAAACCCCATTAAACCTTGATCTCCATCTTCTCCCTGTAATAGGAGCAGGCATCCTTACTATTAGTCCACGTTGCTAACTCTTGGACTACTAGTTTTTCATCAACCACTGTGATTACATACAGTCTGTCCTTTCAGTCCAGTGTCTCCTGCTAGTCCTTGGTCACCTTGTGATCCTGGAAGGCCTCTTTTGCCTCGCTTTCCTGGATGGCCTAGAAGCCCTTTCTCACCCTGTCAATAAGAAGAAAATATATCTTCTATTACAGTTATGGAAATTATATATGTAAATACAGGTTTCCTGTCAGAAGTGTGGAACATGCTTTCTCTCTAAGAAATAGACTTATTTCATTCATTTTATTTCCTTCAGGAAAATAATTAAACATACACTAAAATGCAAATGTGACTTGACTGCTCCTTGACTTAGAAATATAAAAACCATACATGTTGAATCAATTCTAGTATGGTATCTCCCAGTGTAAGCAGTAAAATTCACAAAATTAAACAGAGAACAGACAGGTTAAAAGTAAATTTTAAAAATAATCCTCTGCTCAAGATACAGTGTACTTGTCGAACTCCCTGCTGTTAAGACTACAAATCTACATTGATTCAAATGGAAACTAGACAAGTTCCTGAAAGACAACTCCTCTGAGGACTATCAAATACATAGGAGTCATGTCTAGCTCAGGAGGTTACTGAGCTGCAATAAAGGCTGTGAATATATGGGTTTCATGCTTTGTGCTTATGCTCTTTTCCAGGTTTTACCTTTGTATTATTTGGCTTGAGTCAGTATATGAATTATTAATGCCACTATATGTGGCAACAGTTCTCCCTCGCCTATTCCTTGCCTTTTTCAGGTTGCAGGCACTTCTGAGCAGGAACTACCTCCTACAGCTCATTGTCTAGGCAAAGGAGTAAAATTCAGAGTGGGAGCACTGGCAATAAACACTACAAATAATGAATACAGTTTATACTAAAATATATTCATGAAAAGATAACGAAGACAGGATTTCCAGTTTCCAAGTAACTTAAGGTTTTAAAGAATGGCTTACCAATAAAATCTCACAAAGAAAATTAGTTTAGATAAAAATAATGGTTTTAGATGAACTATAGAAACAGTGATTGTAGATGAAATATATAAATAAAGAAAATTATATTCTAAATGAAGAAAATAATTCATTGTTTGCTTGTAATGTTTCCATTGTTTGCTTGTTTTAAAACTGAAATGAGTCTAGTTAATAGGAGGATATGCTGATATCAGGTACCTGGAACTGCCTGGAAAATGGAGCACACTCAGATTTTTTTCTGACAGGGCTGAACAAAAACAGTTTAAGTCCTGTGATGAATTTCAAGCCTGAGATTTAGGCTTGAAATTATGGTAATTCTCTGCTATTAGATTGCTTAGATATTTAAATCATCCCAACTGTTCTAGTAGCTACAGAAGTTTAGAAGTAGAAGTCAGGACACATCTGACCCTAAAGCTGGAGTGAATAAATACCAAGTGTTTTGATGCCTTCTGGAGTTGGGAATAGCATTCAGATGGATGAGATCTCTATTTTCAAATTACAGCTTATAGAAATGAGATAACACAACTTGTAGTCTTACCTTTCAAATAAGACTTGCTGTCTGTTACTCACATGATCAACAGTAGTATGGTGGTTCCACAGCCACTAAATGCAGCATGAAGAATAAGCAATATCAGCAAAACTGTACTAGAATAACAAGATCCCATGTATGTACCTTTAGTCCAGGTTCTCCCATGGGCCCTGGCATGCCTGGCAATCCCTTGGGACCTCGAGCTCCAGGATAACCTGCTAGACCGGGTAAGCCTGAGTTTCCTCTATTGCCCTTAACAAATTGAAAAGAATGGATTAAAAGCAGAACAGCCAAATGTTTTTTCATTGTATGCTGAAACAGGCAAATAACATAAAATCAGTCAAAACCACTTAATGCTTTCTGTGTATATGGACACACACTGAGAGTACACCAAAATATATACAAAGACAATGATCAGCACTATCATCTGGATTTCTGCTAATATTCCAAAAGTAAAAGGCCAAAACCAATTTGAACTTCACAGTCTTCATTTTTCAAGAAGAAGTAACTCCACGTGAAACAAAATGAGACTACCCTCCCAAAGAAATATTCAAAATTCAACATGTTTATTTACAAGGATCAGGCATAGTGATAATGCTAGTATGGCTGTATACACTCTGTAAAGATTCACACACAATAACATTACCATTTGAAGAAAGATCAGAACATTTGTTATGAAAATGTATGAGAACATCAACCTATCAACAAAAGCAGCTATTTTAAGTGAAAAAACCATGAGCACATGGAGTTAAGTCACTTTTGACATGTTAAAAAATACAAAATGGAAGTTTGCTACCATACAAAGGAATATTTCTGTGATGTAATTTAATAGAAACGTGTGTGTAAATCTTCCTTATTTCCTATGACATTCAGTTAAGCACTCATAGAAATAAAAGGGTTGTATAAGACATGATTTTTGTACTAAATGTGATTTTCTGGGCTTTTGAATATGGTGCTGTGGCTTATAGATTGATGGACTGATAATCCTACATAGCAGAAGTTCTTTATATTCATTGTGGCAAAAATCAGTTATAATATATATTATATATATATTACAAATTGTAATGGGGTAATGGAGTTTACTATGATTGTATGACATTTTCAGTGGAAAGGTAAAAATGTAAAAATTCTTTGGGGTGATTCTCCTAAATCCAGCTCCAAAGAATTTTAAGAACTTGGAAGAGGTTCATGACTTGAGACTGGAGAGGCTTGAGTAGGGTGCACCTGCCCCCTACAGGTAACTTGTTTAATTTTCTCTTTGTTCAACCAGATTGGAAATTTATACCTGAAACAACAGTGCCTTGTCCGGCATCTTGATTAATTCCTAACACCAAATCTAACTTGGCAACCTTTTATAACAATTACTGGTCCATTTGAGTAGAATTACTGAGAAATACATCCTTGAAATCAAAGTGATCAGACTTTCAATGATGAGAACTACTCAAGGAATCTTCTTCCCCTCTCTGGAGGGACTAATCGAAGAGCTGTCACTGCCCCCAGAGGCAGCAGGTCACCACCTCTGGCCCACAGCAAAGAGCAGTCAGACAAAAACCCCTTTCCAAGAATGCTCTTACATACCTCAGATACCTAATACTCTTTTTCACCGGTTTTGGACAAAGCTTCAGAATTATTTAGATAGAGAGGCATAGGTTACAAGTACAGAGTCAATAAGGAAAATGTGGGATTATCTCAGACCCTGAGAGGAAACAGTCTCTCTTGGGATCTATGGCTCATTTTCAGGAACAGAATTGTGCAACCTCTCTTAAGAAACTACTTTCACTTAGTTGTAGTTACTACCGTCATATACCAATGAAACAGTTCTTCTCACAGCACATTTCCCTTATGCTAATTTTATATCTTGGCTGGAATATCAGGAGCAAAAGAGAAAGAAAACAAAAATATTGGTCTAATTTTCAAGATATTCAGGGAACAGAGAATGATCCCTTCTTTTTAAATACCTTAGCCCTAGAAAATCTGTATTGCAAAATGACAGAGGAAATGTGGAAAGTTACTTACCTTAGGGCCAGGCTCCCCTGACAGCCCAGTCTTGCCAGGATTCCCAGGAACACCTTCTAATCCAGGGTACCCAACTGCTCCTTTCTGCCCTGGTGGCCCCGGTTTTCCCTTGAAACAAATTCAAATCAAATACAGCACTGTTGGCTCTCTTTGTCTTCACCCTCCCATAACTAGATTTCAGTCACAGTGTTTCCTAAACCCTACGTAACAGACCCAGTTATATGAATAAATGCTTGCAGAGGGAGCTCTGAGTTAGGATGTTTGGTTTAGAATTCTGCTGGTTTAACCTTAGACTTGCTCTCTCATGGGATCTGAGCAACATCAGCTGAAATTGTGGGACTGACCCCTTTGTGCGCCAGGCCTGGAAGATGCCTGAGAGTGTTGATTCTTAAACTGAAGTGAGGAAACCTGATAAAGTCATCTACTTATCCCTGAAAAAACCCAACCATATACCTTTTCAGCTTTTATTTTACTAAATACTCAGTACTGGACTTTCACAAATTTATGCTGTTCAAATTTCAACATATCAAAAATACAAATTTGGCAAGTTTGTGGTAACTGTTGCTATGCTAGCAAAAAAGGCCTCATGTCACATCCAACAGAGGAATGTTGATTTCTTTCCTTACAATTATTTCCCTTTACATATACTATCTTAAAAGGCTTGGAGTTCTGCACTAATATCTCTATAAAGGCCATTTCTCAGAAATGTAAAATGTTCTAACTACAACACATTTTGTCTGAAAAAGTATAGGTAACAACAGCCATATAGAATATAAGTACGCCATCCTAATCCTATTTCTAACTTCTGGTTGCTTAAGTATCTTGCATTTGGGATGTGCTTTGAAGCTTCCTGAAGTTCTAGTTTTACTGTCTTCTCTTCACTTCTCTGTATGTCTTGCTTTCCTTGTTTTCCGTTGTCTGCTGAATGATCCCTGCAGTCCTCCAGAGGAAAATGCCGAGTATTTACAAAGGACACACAGTTCCTTGTCTTCAAAAGGCTCCTCTTGCACTCTGCCCAGCAGGTACAAGCCCTGTGCAACAGCTGCGTTTCTCCAGTTACAGAAAATGTTTTGATGTGAGGTAATAAAAGTTATTTACAATATGTGCTTGTGTGGTATTATTTATTAGGGGACCAAAATAACCTTGATGCATTTTGTTCTTCATTATGTTTACAGAACACCTACTGCTTCCTGCTCTGTTTTCTCCCTCAGGGAGAAGGGGATGCAAGTCAGCTCCTCTACAGTAACTCAAGAAAAAACCATGAAAAATTTCAGCTCAGGGCAAGCAAGAGAAATAAATAAACCTCAAGGCATTTACCATATGTATCCCTCATGGACATATGGATCCAACCTTCTTTAGGCTGCAGCGGATCAAAGAACTGATGGGGTCAGAAGTGAACACAAGTACAGCTCTGTGCAATATAATGTGATAACTTCCAAATGGACTCCAAAAATTATCTAATTAAATAACTTCACAGGTGGCAAGGACCTTGTTGTTAGTTGCATGTCACTTCCATATGCTGAGTAACTGAATATAATTCAGTATAATTTAACAAAATTTCAAAAGTTATTAATATTCAAAAATTACAGGGGTTCCATTACACTTCCTGGACAATAAGAAGGTTCTTTAGAGTGAACACAAGACCTTCTGATGCCACTGGCATGATTCAATTTTGGTTTTATTAGTTAGTATTTTCTTTGTTTTATAATCTGAAGACAGGCTGTAGAATTTTGTTACTTACAGGAATTCCAGGTTTGCCTGCCTGACCCGTTGCTCCTTTCTTCCCTGTGTGTCCCTAGAAGTTACAAATACTTGTGAGCTGACAAATGTCTTAAATTCAATCCTCTAAGAAGAGCTGAGGATTGTTCCCCTCTAGTATTCATGTTCAGATTGCCTGGCTTTGGACCAGATTATTCACATTTCAGGAGACAGCAGAAAGCTTTTCAAGTAAAAGTAAATACATTTTTGGCAGAATTGTGTATGTTTTTCCCTTTTGTTTTTAAAACTTCAGTTTTTAAAACTTTTCCAATAATAAGCACAAAATGTTTTTCATCGTGAATCTGGCAGTTTCTCCTGTATCAGCCACCCCTGTGTGAGGAAGTACACTTTTACAGCATTTCCTGTACTCTTCAAAAGGGAAGTAATGAAAAGTAGGCAATGTAAATACACTGAATGTCTGCGGAAGAGAATACTAGAAAATAATAGTGTCACATATCACAGATGTGAGCATTCTTTTTTATCTAAGATCTACACAAAAGGTAAAATATACTTAAAATCAGACTTTTTTTCATCTTGACTGATCTAGAAATTGGTAGTCTTAGAAAACTGAGAGATACTGAGCAGATAACATTCTTGTAAGTCGTTAGTGATGCAGGAGGACAAGCACCAAGGAAGAAAAGCTCAGAATGGGTCAAAATCTTCTCAGAGAACTTTGTTATAGGATAGTCTCCACAGAATATAAAGATCTATGGCATTAATTTTATCCTACCTCTAAAAGATGCAACTACTGAAGAACAGGGATAAGAATAACACTTGTTAACACAGAACAAGTAGAAAAAGTTTCCAAGATTTTCCAGACCAATTATTTCAAACACTCTTCTTAAAGCAAAAGTTATTGTATAACTACCATGCTGCAATATGACATAACATGCAATAAAGTGAAAAAGCTTGTGTCATTATAAGTGTAAATGTTTTATAATTCTGTAAATATGACAAAACCAGCAAAAAGTTGTTCTATTGCTCGATTTAATGCCTTTTTTTGTTAAGAAAGGCATAAAAAAGTCCACCAATCATAACTGGAATGTGCATATTCAAATAACTTAATATTGTTTTCATTAAGATTTCTGGATGCATATAAAGTAAACCCAGACAACTCAGCATTGCAGTTTATGGGATTAGCTTTGCAAGGCTTGCTATAGTAGCACCAGCAATGCCACTGGAGTTAAGACTATATGAATATTTTCACTACTAACATTTTTGTGGAAACCTTTAAGCTCTTATGGGTTGCTCCACGCTGGATATTGGTTCTACATTTGTAAATGGCAGTATTAATCTGAGAAGCATTTGCAAAACAAAGAAAACATTCTCCAAGAGGAATGGCTGATTTTGTCCTGTGATGTGAGTAGTTTGTTGAAAGCAATATATCTGAGTCCACAGCTGGAGTACATGCTGACAATGTCTCCACATCACGTTTCCTTTCTGTTGCTCCTCAGTTCTAGTCTACTACAGATTCTTGTAGTTACCTACAAAATTTTGAAACTCTAACAGGGTCGCTCTATGGAACTTCTCAGACAAAATATCTCCCTTAAATTGCAATGGTAATTGGTATTGTAAGAAATCTTTTAGCCTAAATCTTTCAAAATCTCAAAAGCCAATGACATTCAGCCCACGGGAGAATATAAACACTTTTGGTAATTTCCAACACATCACCAAGATGAACTAACATTTCTAAAGAGAAAGATTTGGTCTTTGATCTTTGTCATGACTTGCTCTGTCATTATTGCTCTAGTATTCTGTAGCAAATGCCTTATTTCCAGGTCTCTGAAAACTCAGTGCAGTGCAGTTACCAGGAGGCTTCATTTACAGATCAGAGAAGCAAAATCCCAGTTGCCCTCCAGAGCTACTTTCCCACAAGAAACTCCATTTTAGGGGATAATTGAATATCACTCAAACGTTTTTGAAAGAGCCTCTCATAATCCTTTATATCACTCCAAAGTAAAACTACTTACCTATCAAATAATACATATTTACTAACTAAGATAATTGTATTTTTTAATATTTCTTTTGTCCCTGCAGGTATGAAAAGGAAACTCAAACACTCAGTTTTAACCTTATGGAACAGTTTCCCAAGGATAGTCAGTGAACAACAAAACCCTACAAATTCCAATTAAGTGCAGTTTTTGATTCACTTTTTTCTACTTACTTCTGAACCTCTTTCTCCTTTTGGTCCTTGCTCTCCAAATTCACCTGGCTCTCCCTTTGAAAAGAACATACATTAAATAAATGAAAAGAGTCATTTGAATGCAGCCAAAAACATATTTTCAACAGCCAATAGAGAAATCTCACTTACTGGAGGCCCCTGTTGTCCAGTAGGTCCTCTGAGCCCTGGAAGACCTATATGACCCTGGGAAGGAGAAAATATAACATGTTGCTATACAGGTTACTCAGGCTGCCATGCTCAGTGAGCTACAGACTTCCTGCAAAGCCCATCTTGGGAGGTGCTGGGTGGGCCCAGATTCACCGACATGACCTAGATAAAGTAGGGTCAGATCTCCAAGATCAAATCCTGTGGAGATTTTATTCTTTACGTTCTCTACTCCAATCTGCAAGTGGGAATTACATATTGTTTAAACATTTCTGCACTTCTGTAAGCAGAAATAGATTTGGTTCATTCATTTATTCCTATGTCCATCTGAATTACTGTGTAACTTGGTTATTCTGTGTCAAGGACTGTCTGTCTTGTATTTCAGCAAACTGCATCAGTGATAAGCATGAGTTACCATCCAATTTTTATGTGCTGAAAGACTGAATATAATTCATTAATAATTTTCAGGATTAGATTTACAATAAGTAGTGCTTAAATTTCAGAGAAAAATGTTAACTACTACAGTATTACAGAAACATGGAACTGTTTAAGTTGAAAATGACTTTTTGAGATGTATTGGAACCCTCTTTCTCAAGGAAGAAAAGATTGTCCAGGACCATGTCTAGTCAAGTTTTCAGTATATCCACAGATGGAGACTCCACAACCTCTCTGGGCAGCCTCTTCTGGTGCTCAGTCACCCTCACAGTAAAAAAAGCCATTTCAAAAGGAATTTCATGTGTTTCCATTTTTGCCCTTTGCCTCCTGTCCTGTCACTGGACACTATGGAGACAAGTCTGGCTACTTCATCTTAATCTCCTCCCATGAGGTATTCATACACACTAAGGTCACTGGAGTCTTCTCCAGCTGAAGAGTTGCAGCTCCCATGTCCCGCTATGAAAGATGCTCCAATGTGTAACAAGAGTGCATCAGTGCAGGGAGGCCCCAGCACGTGCATCTCTGCACACCAGTGAGGGAAGATGGCGCTTCTGCTGCATTACTCCTCATGTATGCATGGCATGCCATGTTCAAATAAAAAGACTAAAACCCAAGAGGTATTACCTTGTAGCCCTCGTCACCAGGTTCTCCTCTATCTCCACGTTCACCAATTCGGCCCTAGTGAGCGAACCAAAGAGCAAAATGTAACAGCTGAACTGAATACAATGCTGCAGTGAAATAGGAACAGAAAGCTGGGATTTCTCTCAAGACAGACTAACCACTGAGAGGGAACTGAGGAATACAAACAGAAGTGTTAGCTTGGCTAAAGGAATAAACATGATTTTTTTCTAAACAGAATGCTTTGCAGTCAGACACAGTCTAAAATTGTTTGTAACTGAAGACTAGAAGCTAAAAGATAAATCTTACATGGGGCTTAATGAAACAGGAGGGAGGACTGACCTCAGTGGAACTTCTCCAGATTTATACTTATGTATATAAATATATATATATATGAATTTAAAATCCGAATGGATGAATGAAGTGACTCTGGTTTCAAGACATGCAAGGAAAACTCTCTTATGGCTTCTGCAAGACAGCACATTAAAAATTGGATTCTTTTCTAGAATGACTTGCTGTACTCAAAATTTGCTTTAATTTTGAAGTTTGTCCTAATAATTTTGACAGGTTCATAAATGCTGCAGAGATACACCCCACATATGAGTTCAGTACAAAAATGGTTACAAAATGCAGTTCTCTAAATCAGCTAAATTAGTTTGCAGTGATAATGAAATAAGTCAAAACATATTTTTGATTAGTAAAGGAATTAAGTATAACTCAGGGTAACCAGAGAGAGTAAAATTCTTCTCTAAAATGTGCTGATCTAAACACAGACTAATGGCATAAGTGTAATTAAATAGAGGGCACAGATGTTTAAGCAGGAAAGAGCACACAACAGCATTTTCAGAGAGAGATTACTCAAAGGACCATCATTCTATATTTTTTTTTACTGACTCCTGAGACAATGATAAAAAGCTTCAGAAATAAATGCATTGGCTCTTGTCTTGAGATGCACTAATATAATTTTTTTGAGAAAGAAAGACCTACTGGTTCACCTATGGGCCCAGGTGGTCCAAGGACTGTATTATCTTCTCCTGGGTAACCCTAAACCAAAGATAAGTATTAAAAACTGTTACCTTGGAAGTTCAACCTCATCTACCATGCAGACAAGTTCAAATGCTAATAAAAAGCAGAGAACACATTGTATAGATGCTAAAAGTGAATATGATGCTTATGGTTTTAATATAATGGATTTGGTAACACCGTTTTAACATTCACCTAAATGTCCCAAAGACATGTAGGACTAAAAAAAGCTAAATATTTGCTTTATTCTCAAAGGCAGCTATAAGAAAAAAAAAGGTTATTTGAACAATTCCCATGTAATCATATCTTTATTTAATGAAAAAAAGGATAAACAGGATATTTGACAAGGGGAAAAAAAGAAAAATTCTTCCATTATTTTGAGAAATACACTTCATATAAAGGAAAACAAGTGTACAGAAGACTCCAACATTAAGCCTGAAATCTATTAAAATTTAAATATGAAATAACTGCCATCCAAGTTAATAAACAAAAAATTATCTATTCCAGCTGATAGTAATGCAAAGAGAATCACATTTAAAATATGATTAAGGACTTTTAAAGTGCATCAAAGTGCTTTTTCAGAAGTGACCAAGCAACCTAGCTCCCAACAAATTAGTTTTCAGTTATTGTTTCTTAATTCATACAAAACCTATTTATAACATCAACCACTAATGCCTATTCACAGAATTTATTGCATAACTTGCTCTAGTTTGTATTTCTCTGTCAAGGGCAACTCCAATCCAATCCTGGTGTAGTGAATCCATGTACCTGCCTTCTTGGGGTCACACGGGTTTCAGCATACAAATCTGTTTTCAGGATTTGAGACTTGAGAGAACAACAGTAAATTTGACTCTAAAATAGCAGTACTGAGGCCACCTTCTATCCCTAACATTTTATATTAACCACAAACATTTCTCCATCCTAGTTGGACTTTCAGGCAAACCTGTGGGTGTACTCACAGACTCAGAGTTAAGTAAATATTTAGCTGGTTCTGCACTGATTATTTTTGTCAGCAGTGCTCGCTAAGGGCAGTGGTGCTATCTGATACAATAGACTGTGTTCTCTACAATGGGTACCTTGTGTTTTAAAACCTCAAACATTTTAATGGTATAATTTGGGACTCCATCTCCAAATGACCCTTTTCCTCACTTTGCATTTCTTTTCATAGTCTCTGACAATATAACAAATATTGCAAATGGTGGCTTTTGCTGCTTGCTGTGGAAAACAGTGGGTGTGCAGTAAAATTTCCTCCCTTTATAATTTCACAAAACAGGACAGTAAAATCCATGTTCATACCTTTTCTCCTTTGGGGCCTGGGGGCCCTGAGGGCCCTGGAGGACCCTGGTGACCCTAAAGAAGCAAAACAAACACAAATTATTTTAAAACAAATAATTAAAGAAATAATTAATTCCAAAATTTCTTTTAGCTACTCGCTACATTCTTTTATCTTCTTGCTAATTATTCTAAATAGTGTTATGACAACAAAATCAATGGCAGAAAATGGACTGTGTGCAGGAAAAGCTCTATACACATTAGGAAACCACAGGTTCTGGCAGGGCTTAAGGCAGGTGATGGGAGCTGGGCTGGTTCTTGCTTGAGCTGTAGGGTCACTGATGGGTGTTTGTGTTTGGAAAAGAGACTGGATAGTCTGCTCTGTAAGAGGATTACTCAATCCATCAATGATGGTTTTCACAGCTATTTTTCAGTGAAAGCCACAATATCTTTATGTCCTTCAACTAACATCATTCAATCAGTTTCTGTTACTGAAATGGAAACTGCATAGCCAGACAGTAAGCAGAAGTGGTGGTGTTTGCTGAACTCTCTTTATAATGAACACATGTAGTAGTTTTATAGGAACTTTATTCAGAAGGGGTGAGATACATTGGATAAACAAGGGTTTAAAGTTTGTGGTAAAACCCCCCTGCTAGTGAACTCACAAAAACCAGCCATCCTTGCTTAAGGCTAACATTTCTGAATAGGCAAACATCATATAAACACATGTGAGTATCTGGCTTTCCTGAAAATATTTGTGTAGTCTAGATACAGATCCCTAAGATATTTGAAATTAGAGTACCATGGACTTACTTTGGGATGTACGTGTACCTGAATTCAGTAAAAAACGTACCCCATAACCTGGAATTCCTGGCTCTCCTTCACGTCCCATTCCTCCTAGGTGTCCCTGTTAAATGCAGGTATAAGAGAGAAAAACGAGCTCCTTTGTAAAGTGCTACAACAATGCCTACTTTATAAAGTAAGCACATGGAAAAATCTTGAAATATTGACATTTGACACCATAGACAACTTTCTTGTAGGTCCTACTTCATTTATTAAAGAATAGTGGGCTTTTCATTCTTCTGTGGAAAAAATGGTCAATGTTTTCAGTCCTAACCTTATAATCTTTGTGCATAATTAAGATCAAAAGGATCTCAGCTTCGAGAGGTATGGAAGAACTCTCTAAGTGCTAGTATGCCAGAAGAAGCAGGGGGTGGTCATCACCTTAGAAAGCTGAGTCCTTCTCTTGAAAATATTGGCCATTAGATAGTAAACTTTGCTTCTGTATTTCATGTGTTCAGGAACACACTGCTGCATTCAGTGGCCATGGGACTGGACTGAGACAGGCATGTTGCCTCTCTAGTGGGAGCCTGGATGCTTCTGTGCACGTGTCACAGTATGGAGCAAGCTTGGGGAGCTTACTATGAAAGGAGCTAAAAGTTAATGGAATAGACTTAATTCAGTTAACTTTGGATAAGATTCTTCTTCGACAGGAGTAGTAGTCTTCATCTGAAATGCTTTGTTGCAGCCATGGCTAAGGCTTATTGTATGTGACAGCAAACCCCTTGATTTTTGTTCTTGGAACTGGAAAGGTTTATAAACACCCACAGCAGTGAGGTTATATGTGGAGTGTGGGACATGAGTATTCCATGGTGTGCTCTGCCATCCCAGTCCCCTAATTGTCAGATGACCGAAAGCGTGAGAGGGCTCCTTCCAGATGTATGCCCCAGGTTTCTGTCTGGAAAGGTGAACAGGTCTCGTTCTGATGCTGAAAGGCCTCTGAGCTCTTAAATAAGCATGTTTTGTACTAACCACGGGACCTCGAGTTCCTCTTGCACCTTTGGGACCAATTTTTCCAGGTTGGCCAGAATCACCAGCAGGTCCACTTTCTCCTGGAGGGCCAAGCTGCCCCTTTTCCCCCTGTTGGTGTTATTGTATTAAAAATAATAAGAGATTGACACTAAGTTTCAAAATGTGGTTTATGCTTAATCAAAATGTGTAACAGCATTATTTAATAGGTATGACATTTACTATATGTAATTTACCGTAGCAATTAGAACGTCTGAGCCCAGAACTCTGCAGTATAAAAAAGTCTCTGCTAAAGCCTTCCTATTATTTTTTTTCTTTTAGCCAAAGCTTAATGTTTTTTAATAAAAGTAGAAACTGTTCTGAGTTGCAAAAGCACATCCTGATACAAATTTAAATTTCTTAAGATCTTGAATGTTATTCATTGCAGAATTATGACAATTCTAATTGCTATGGCTAACAAGAAAAAAATTGGCTTGAAGCATGACAAAAACCAGGGATAGTTCTGGTTCAATGGAATTTTGTAATGTAAATTTGAGTTTCAGATAAAAGGAAGGGAACTGGGGAAGATGAAAAATACTACCTTCTTTCCTAAACGGCCCCTCTGACCTGGATTTCCTGGTGTTCCTTCAGGGCCCTATAGATTTATTAGAGAGAGAAAAAGAAATGATTGAGAAAGGCCTGGAAACATGTTTAACCTCTGCTCCAAACTGCATAACTAATTAGGCTTTTGTAAAGCAGAGAGGTGGGAAGAAAAATGTCATTAACTGCGGCTGTAAGCAAGTTAGTAGGACTGTTTCAAGTTATAGCAGAAACAAGTGGGCAAACATCAGGGATTATTTACAAAGTAGTGGAAATGCACTGAAAATAGGAGAGAAAAAAACCCAATAAATCTTCTCCACACAGAATATATTACTTAAGAGATTTGTGAAGCTTATTTGTTGCTTTGTAAGCTACTGTTTAAGGAAAATGTACTATTTCTCTCACCCCCAATGAAACACTCAGACAATTGGCTATAGGAAACTGATTTCCATGTTTAGACTAGGATATTATGATCTGTCTGCATCCCTAGAAGGAGCTGAAACCAAAACTCCCAGATGCCAGGGAGGATGAAGGGAGAAGAAGGCAGCCCTGCAGCTGCCTTTGGAACGTGTAGAACAGAAACATTAAAAATCCCTCCCTAACCACATCCTCCCAAAAATCGAATTGCCAGACCTGCCTGTCTCACTGAGGCACAGAAGCACTGCTGATGTTGTTTACTGTACACAAGTATAATTACATACAGTGTAGATATGCCAGGCTTGAGCTGTTTTACAATAATTTCAACGTATGGAACTTTCAATCTTCCCTGGAACTGCCAATTCAAAACAGAGAGCCAGAGAAACAAAGAAACAAAACTTGTTCTGCAGCGCACTAAGGCTGCCAACAACTAAAAGAACACTTTTTTTCTTTCACTAGGAAAGTAGTTCACTGTGAAGAACTAAAGGACTAAAGACAGCAGAATGTAACACTGATGCTTAGAGGACAGAGTGGACAGTGCTCACAGCCGTGAACAGCTGGTGCTCCAACTTATGTTTTGTCAGACCCCACCATCACGTAAGAACTACACAGAAGGCAGCCACAGGACTGCAGATGAGAAGATGATGATTTTTGGTCATGGAAGCTGGTCTGACTTGAGGCTACAATACATACTTTGGAAACTGTGCTCCAAAATATTAGTTCTCATGAAGAAGTTGCGTACAAGTTCCTAGATGGATTTTAGCTGCTAGGAGTGATGCCAGAACAAATAGGCAAATGGATCTAACCATGTTGACTGTGAATTCTAATGCTTGTCTACTATTTGATCTGTGTATGCTTGCTGCCATATTGTTTGGAGAAGAGACATCTGAAGTGAGAGGCTCCGGGTTGTGTGGTATGTGTGTCTGGATGACAAGTGGTGAGGAATCACTATATGCCAAGAGGTCACACGTTTAAGATAGGAAAAGCATTTGTCTCCTCTCTCCACCAATCCTGAACCACATTTAAAGCTTATTTAAATATGGTCATCTCTAATTACATAGAAAATCAGAAAAATCAAAAATAAAGGAAGAAAGAAACATTGAATTTGTTTACTAAAAGGAAATGAGCAAAAAGTCCATTTCAACCTGAAAACACTTACAGGAATGCCCACTATGCCAGGTTCACCAGGAGGCCCAGCAATTCCTGGTAATCCCATCTCTCCTTTTTCACCGCCTTCTCCAACAAGTCCCTGGTCTCCAGGGTCTCCCTAAAACATAGTAAAAAAAAAAAAAAGCTTAGTCAACCTGCTGCTACAGAATTACTTGTTCATAAGAAAAGGGAATTCTGAATCTTTGAGTTTGGAAAAAAGCACACCAAAACTGATGTTAATCTTACCAGTCAAATTCAGATCAGGCTCTAAGTTAGGGTAAAACCCTTTCTATCTGATTCATACACTTCTACAGCCACATTTTGCCTCATCCATCACCAAGTATCTGAGGTAGTTCTCTATGACATCCCTTGTCCTGGCACCTGCCACAGTCCCTGGCACAGCACGGATTCAATTCAGGGAGCAGAGCAGCCTTGGGCTTGATTTCTCCAGCACTTTAGTCACCATAGACAAAAGCTGTACTCAGGTCTCCAGCTGGGTTTTCTTTGTCAAGCCATTCAACTTTGTAGCCCTTGCAAGGCAGATATGTACCTAAAAGGTATAGGAAAGCCTGTACTTTGCAGGGCCTCCTATGTTAAAACTAAGTGCACTCAACTGGTCTCTGTTGATCTGGTGTTGATCTAGGATAAAAGAGGAGATTTGGGCCCTTAAGCTAACA
>VZTH01015603.1:228150-380052 GCA_013397815.1 Aleadryas rufinucha | reverse complement strand
CTCTAACATTCAGTTCAAACCATTTTAGATTCAAAAGTTTCCCAAAGAGTTGGCAGCTTCCTCCATGGATAGAGATCAAAATACACCCTGTCCAGGGGGGTCACACGGCTTAAAACATGCAGAGGAATGTCCTCTGCATTTTGGATATCAACAGTTTACCATTAGAAATATTTCAACGTTATAATCATGGAATCACACAGAATCATCAAGGTTGACAGAAAGCTTCAAGACCATCTAGTCCAACCATCAGCCCAGCACCACCATAATCATATTCTCAAGTGCCACACCCAGATGCCTCTCAAACACTTCAAGGGACGGTGACTCTACCACCTCCCATGGCAACTTACTTCAATGCCTAACCACTCTTCCAGTGAAAATTTCATTTCTAATATCCAGTCTGAACCTCTCCTGGCACAACTTAAGGCCTTTAATTCTGTCACTTGTTAGCTTGCAGAAGAGACTGACCCTCCACCTCACTACAGCCTCCTTTCAGGTAGCTGCAGAGAGCAACGGGCCCCCTTTTCTTCAGGCTAAACAACCCCTGCTCCCTCAGCTGCTTCTCATAAAACTTGTGCTTCACCAGCTCCGTTGCCCTTCTCTGGACATGCTCCAGCACATCAATGTCCTGTTTGAAATGAGACCCAGAACTGGACACAAAGCTCAAGGTGCAGCTTCACNTCTCTAATTACATAGAAAATCAGAAAAATCAAAAATAAAGGAAGAAAGAAACATTGAATTTGTTTACTAAAAGGAAATGAGCAAAAAGTCCATTTCAACCTGAAAACACTTACAGGAATGCCCCCTATGCCAGGTTCACCAGGAGGCCCAGCAATTCCTGGTAATCCCATCTCTCCTTTTTCACCGCCTTCTCCAACAAGTCCCTGGTCTCCAGGGTCTCCCTAAAACATAGTAAAAAAAAAAAAAAGCTTAGTCAACCTGCTGCTACAGAATTACTTGTTCATAAGAAAAGGGAATTCTGAATCTTTGAGTTTGGAAAAAAGCACACCAAAACTGATGTTAATCTTACCAGTCAAATTCAGATCAGGCTCTTAGTTAGGGTAAAACCCTTTCTATCTGATTCATACACTTCTACAGCCACATTTTGCCTCATCCATCACCAAGTATCTGAGGTAGTTCTCTATGACATCCCTTGTCCTGGCACCTGCCACAGTCCCTGGCACAGCACGGATTCAATTCAGGGAGCAGAGCAGCCTTGGGCTTGATTTCTCCAGCACTTTAGTCACCATAGACAAAAGCTGTACTCAGGTCTCCAGCTGGGTTTTCTTTGTCAAGCCATTCAACTTTGTAGCCCTTGCAAGGCAGATATGTACCTAAAAGGTATAGGAAAGCCTGTACTTTGCAGGGCCTCCTATGTTAAAACTAAGTGCACTCGACTGGTCTCTGTTGATCTGGTGTTGATCTAGGATAAAAGAGGAGATTTGGGCCCTTAAGCTAACAATAGTACTTTACATCTGCTGCAAAAATGTGATGTACCTTTGGGCCATCTTTTCCTTGAACACCATCTTCTCCTGGAGGCCCTGGTTCACCCTTATAGAAAGAAACAGTTGAAAACAAAGTTATTGCCTAAATTTCTTGACACAGAGGTATTGTCTTGGAAGAACTCATACTAGTTTTATACATGCTTATTGTGTTTTGGACAACTACTTTTTTGCTGTTACAGGTTATTTATCTTCAGTGTCACAGCCCATGAATAACCAACACAAGAAAACAAAGATGATCAGCATTAGAAAAATGAGGCAATATTATGTCCATATTACACTGGAGATTTAGACAGTGGCACTAGGATTTTGTTTGGTTTCAGAGTATACAGCATGTAATTACAGTAACCTCAAAAATACACCTATTCTGTCCCAAATCTTCCACGTTTATGCGGATAGCGACTGTATTGGCATGTTTACAGACTTACTGCAGGGCCACGAAAAACTCATCGTTTACTATCGCTGATGGTGATATGAGAGAGGGCCTCCTCCAACCTGGGGGAGGTCGAAAGTCCTGGCCAGAAAGTGAAAAGACGAGTGGAGTCTCCGAATTTCTTGCTTCAGATAGTTGTTTTAATTAGCGTTATCAGAGAGACAGAGTGCCAAGTGTGGCACCCTGTTAGCAGTTCAAGAAAGGCTCAGAAAAGAGAGCTTATCTCAAATTCTTGCCCCTTTTAAAGGCAAATCCCCCAATAGAAGTTTGAAAAGAAACATATTTTCTTTTCTCTACCAATACTCTATAACCTCAGCTTGAATATCCGGAGGAAATGCGGATATTTCTGTCCAATCAGTCTAAATCTCTTTGCTGCAGAATATGGAGGTGTAGAAGAAGGAGAAAAAAGCATGGAAAACAACAACTGTCCTCCATCTTGNCACGGCTTAAAACATGCAGAGGAATGTCCTCTGCATTTTGGATATCAACAGTTTACCATTAGAAATATTTCAACGTTATAATCACGGAATCACACAGAATCATCAAGGTTGACAGAAAGCTTCAAGACCATCTAGTCCAACCATCAGCCCAGCACCACCATAATCATATTCTCAAGTGCCACACCCAGATGCCTCTCAAACACTTCAAGGGACGGTGACTCTACCACCTCCCATGGCAACTTACTTCAATGCCTAACCACTCTTCCAGTGAAAATTTCATTTCTAATATCCAATCTGATCCTCTCCTGGCACAACTTAAGGCCTTTAATTCTGTCACTTGTTAGCTTGCAGAAGAGACTGACCCTCCACCTCACTACAGCCTCCTTTCAGGTAGCTGCAGAGAGCAACGGGCCCCCTTTTCTTCAGGCTAAACAACCCCTGCTCCCTCAGCTGCTTCTCATAAAACTTGTGCTTCACCAGCTCCGTTGCCCTTCTCTGGACATGCTCCAGCACATCAATGTCCTGTTTGAAATGAGACCCAGAACTGGACACAAAGCTCAAGGTGCAGCTTCACCATTGCCAAGTACAGGGAAAAATTCACTGCCCTGATCTTGCTGGCCACACTTTTTCTGACACAGGCCAGAATGCCACTGGCCTTCTTGGCCACCTGGGCACATGCTGACTCATGTTCAGATGCTATTGACCAGCACCCCCAACGCCTTTCCTGCTGAGCAGCTCTCAAGCCACTCTTCCTCAATCAATACTCTTTTTAACTTGCTGAAGTATTACACTGTTTTCTTTTTCTTTAAAAAAAGAGGTTATCAGAAAATAGTTTCTTTTTGAATTCTTCTGATAAATCAAGATTTCTCAACCTGCACTTCATAATATACTTTTTTGTTGTGGAAGACTTGAATCCATAGCTTACCCTTAAACCTTGGTCACCTGGTTCTCCAGCCTTCCCAGCAGGTCCAATGTCTCCCTGGGATATCACAAGGAAAATAATTGGATTTTAAAGGACAATATTCGTAACACTGACAGGGTTTACAGCTGATGTAGTCATCATGACGATAACAGTATTTCTTAACGGTCCATTTCCTGTATCACTGTCTACTTGGCTAATGAATCAGATCTCTCTGATTTGCTTTTATGAAAATTTGAAAATTTAAACAGCATATGAGAATAATTTCAACATTTACCTTTGTGCCTGGTTCCCCCTGCAGACCGGGTTCTCCTTCAGGGCCAGGAGGTCCCTGCATGGTACAAGAGCTATTGTTACATGATCACTAGTAATAATTTTGCAACAACTAAATAATACACCCAAAATTGAAGCAGAAGAATGGCATGAGACACTGGGAAAAATCAAGACAACACAGTTCTTTGTTCTTTCCAGAGCCAAACAGAAAAGAAAGGAGTGTATAGGACGAGTTCAGGAAATACACTGTGGGTCAGGAACATATTGAAGACTCAGCAGTACCACTAAGTCTGTACCTTTCACCATAAATTACTGCTGAGCAAGCATCTATCCTCTCTAAATCTGACTGATAACTTCACCTCTTTTTAGGCCTGGAGCCACGTAGATACAGCCTTTGGAGAACAAAGCCCTTTTTGGAGGCCTCAGCCCTTAATGAGTTAATGGTATCAGACTGCTTTCTGTAAAGTTTACATATAAAACTTAGTTCTTAATAGTCAGTCAGAAGCCTGGATTTTGGGTGACTGAGGAAGAGCATTTCTTTGAATGAGCCAAATCCCTACTGAGTGAGCTCATCCCTCAGGTACTTCATAACAAATGTGGCTAATACATTCTGTCACATTTTTCCTCAATGAAATATTAAAAACAAAGCAAAAAACAGAAGCAGAAGTCAGCAAGAAGGCTGTGTACAGCTGCTTTCCTTTATCTACAATTTGAAAGAACATACAATTAATGGTGTTTTACTACCTAACTGCAAGGAGAATGGTGCTCCCCCCCCAAAAAAAGTTGTTTATTCAGTTAAACATTCACCTTCTATGACAAATGTCATGAACGTATGCTCAAAGACAGTGCTTACAATAAAAAAAGCTACTTATTTTAGATATTTTTTGTTATCAGTTTTAAGTAAGAGTCTCTTAGTAGCTCATGATATTTAAGTCAGCTGCAGGCAATAAAAAAATGTTTATAAACATATTGCCTTGGCTTAGTCAGTTGTTTGAGTATTTGTAATTGCTATATAAGTGATTAAAAGCTCACCTCAAAACCCATTTCTCCAGTAGGGCCAGCATCCCCTGGTTGTCCTCTTGGACCCTGGCATTAAACAAAATTTTGGATGCATCATTCAGTTAACATTAAATTACACTGCATAGTGTTCAATTTGTCTCTTCACAACTCTTCCAGCTGGAATAAAGAAATGTATTTCATTGTCTTTCCTCCTGAATCCAACAGTGTATCCAAGTCCCATGATGGCATACAGTACCAATCATTGCCAGCCTTGACACACTGAAACAACAGATCTCAAATAATAGCACAGATGTCTTTTCTTTTAGACCAAAAATAAATTATTATCTGAACTAAGCTCTTCTCTTGACTAACTGAGACTTTGTTTAATTAAGGTTTGTTAGACTGTCTGGTTTGCTTTGTGGAAAAGCCTACAGTCTGGTATGGAATTAACTGAAAACAACTACTGTTTGTTTCACCATGCATGTAGCAGCATTTGTACAGAACAGTCATTGAGGCGTAATAGACTAAAGGCTGGAGCCTTCTTAGTAATATTAATAACTATACCATAAGCATTTTATTATAAGCCTTATATGTAAGTAGTAAATTTACTGCAGTAACACACAGGGATCATTTCCCAAAGTGGCATGTTCAAGTTCTCTGCACATGTAAGATCTGGGCTCACAGAGTAGGATTTGTGTACTGGGGAATAGAAGTTGCCTGTAACAGCTTACAGCTGATTCTATAGCCACTGTGAATGTATGTCAAGACAAATCAGCTCACTGGGTATAACCAGTCTTTGAACTTCGAGGAAGTTCATATCTATTTAGCCCTTTGGGACTCATCTGTGTCTAAAGACATTCTAAATTCAAAACATTTTCTTGATCTACAGCTCTCATGTAAAAGAAAGATGCTGCTTCTATTTACGATAGAAGCCTTTTAAATAAATATTTACTCTATTTTGTTTCACTGCCTCTTACAGACTATGCATTTGGTTTTGCTCCTCCTGATGACCTGGCAATGAATGTGAATATTTTCTTCCCTTGTAACAACAATGTAAATTGCATATTACTGACAGAATTCCAGCAGATGCATACATACGACCTTTTATCTTCATTTAAATATGAATGACTAAAACTGCAGTTCTTCCCTTTGAGAATTCACTTGGTCCTAAACTAAGTTCATTGATTTTCATTTGCAGCAACTCCATAAAATTCCACTAGGCAAGTGTCACAAAGCTTCAGTTTGATTCACAAGTCATGTATTTCCTCACATTACCATGGAGATAAGGCTGCTGGATCGGCAATGTATCTTTCTCTTGAGACTTTCAGAAGCCAAACACTTATAGCAGTAGAGGGACTCCTTTTAACCATTAACATCAGGTAATTTGCAAAGAAGGATTTTACTGAAATGTCTGACAAGTAGATAAAGTTTAAGTGTAATTTAGATCAATCCCGTTAATACAAGTAGTTCTAATTGCTTATATTTCTCTGCTCCTGCACCGATTGGGGGTTTTCTGCTCTGTGCAGAGCTAGTGACAGGGCCAGAAAACCTCAGCAGCTGGCTTTCACACA
Organism: Aleadryas rufinucha; assembly: GCA_013397815.1. Lineage (NCBI taxonomy): Eukaryota > Metazoa > Chordata > Aves > Passeriformes > Aleadryas > Aleadryas rufinucha. The sequence goes on along the minus strand of VZTH01015603.1, from coordinate 373,918 downwards.
GTGACCGCCTGACAGAGGATGAAGTCAAGCTGCTTGGATGGGCAGCTAAAAAAAGAGCCATGCGTTTTGTTGCACAACATCTTCTGTCATTTTATCACTTCTTTCTAGCTCTGCAGACCATTTTCTGAAGAGATTTTACTCTTTCAGCACTTGACAGAAAAGATATCCTGTTCACAGGATGAGGTTTTTTCCTGACACAGAATATGTAGTTTCTGTGATGATGAGCACAACAGAAATGTAGGCTGCTCAAGAGTAGACCACAGATTAGGTAAGGCAGACAGGCATTCTATTGATATGAAAATTCAGAGTTGAACAGAAAATGGCAGGAATTTGACATATAAACCTTTCATTGTAAGACTCTCACGTGTTGCAACAAGAAGATAAGATATAATAAATGAAATAGATGAAGTAACAGGAATCCAGTGATAACCATTAGAAAATACACTTTCTGTGAAACATTTTGCCATTCCTACAGGTTGGCAGCTCAAGTTAAGTAGGCAATTCTATCCTAAAGAAAATTTACCAAAATAATTGTTGGTGTTTTTCTAGCCCCTCAAAATGTGTGATTACTTTTTGTAAGCATGTCAGTCCATGGATTAGTAGAAATAATATTAGAAAAAAACTATTAAATACTAATAATACTAAAAATAGTATAATTTTTATGAACACTTCACTTTCAAGATTTAACTTAACTATGTGCTATGGATAATTACTTTCCAGAAGCAATGTAAACACACAATTTTTGACAACTCTATTAAGATTTCTGCACCAGAAAATGGCAGCCTTCTCCCAAATCCCACTAAAACAGCACATATTCTTTCACTGTATTCATATGATCTGATTTCCCCCAGAGATGGGGCTGCAATACTATTCCTGTCATGGCTATATCTTGCAGTATATTGCACATATTTGCTGCAGATTCTCTGTGATCTTTTGTAACAATATTAGCCACATGAAAGTGAGCATGGCTCTGACACAGTAACAAGAATCCATCCAACAGAGGAATGTCTGAGGTTTATTACAGCAGTCTCTTATTGAAAATTTAACCTGCCAAATAGATGTGGTCCCTATGTTCCTGAACAACGATCCTGATATTTGCCTAAAAAACCACCACTAAAGTATTGGCACATACATTTACATAATACATAACACAGATATCTACCTCAGTGTTGTGTAAAGCCACATAATAGTGTGGTCTGTGTTCTGTTATGCTCTCTTATGTTGTGCACCCCTTACTACAGAGCTTCCCAACAAGATTTAACAGGTTGAACAAGTTACACTAAGCAAGGGAGGCAGGCTCCAGCTCTGCAGTTTTGGAAAAATCACCCCACAATTCCTATCTAACCACAGCTGACAACAGTGAATCTTGGTAAAATGGGGCTTGAGTTGTCAGGGAGCTTGTATAATACATGGAAAAACTTTGAAGCAGGCATAAGGATCAACTTACTGGCTCTCCCAGTGGTCCCCTGTCTCCTGTGGTTCCTGGAGGCCCAAGCAAACCCTGGAAGATTAAAATGAAATAAAAAAATCATTGGAAAAAAGCTGCTTCATATTCTGAGAACAGCCACTTCCTCTTTTGTTTCTGCTCACACAGTAACTAACACAGAAACATCCAAGAAATATGTGCAGCCTTTTTTTCTGGTTGACATGCTTTGACCTATCATTGGCGACTGTGATAGGTGAGGGAGTCCTTCCTCAGTTTCTTTTACATACAAATGAATCTTAGCTGAGCCACCATTTACCAGTTCCTTGTAATTCTCCTTAGAACCATGTGCTGCTTGTATGTCCAAACTGCCCTACAAGCTGTATTTTAGATAATCAGTAAGGTTCACAGCACACTCTTCTCTCTGCTCAACCTTTCTCATAGCATTTCTATCTCACACTGTCTTCTAAAAACTGTAGCTGTAGGAGTAATAGATCAGGATCTTGTACTCTGCAATAAATGTACTATTTCACATCATTTCAGCCTAATGACATTTTGCTTCATCCATTTCTGTATGTACATCTGTATGTACATCTGTATGTACATCTTACATCTGTAAATACATCTGAAAGTTCTAGTGAATGAAGAGGAAATGAAAACCTCTAGTGTCAAAGGTGAGAGGCAACAAGGTCCTAAATCTGAGCAGAAAAGGCAAGAGAAGTATGGTGACAATCAACATCTTGAGTTTCAACTGCAGAACAAAATCACCACCATTACTGCTTTGTTTCTGTTTTTCTGGTTCCTTCTTTGTTGAAAATCCAGTACAATTTGGACTGACTGATAACCTGCTTTGTAAAAAAAAGCCTCAAATAGAACATGCGAGACTTCCATTCAAAGAAGCACTAAAGGAGGAATTTTCCCCTATACACAATACACATTTAACACATTTCTAAATTTATCCCTACAGTGACAACACACACCTACCCCAAAATCTAGCAAAGAATTATTGTTCTATGTCACAATGACTTTCATCCTTAAAACTGCAATAAAACCATAAAAAAACCAGAAGAAACTTCTAAGACTGCACTGTCAACCACAGCAGCCATTTCTTCTGCTGCAATTTGCTGTCATATTGCGTTCTGAGGACTATCATCCATGAAAACACTGGTCTTTTAGCAGGCTAGATCATGTCACACTTGCTCTCACTTCTGTCCCCTGGTTCTTTGTATGAATAAATGCAAACTGTCAGAGTTTTCCAGCTGCTCTGAAGTAGATAAAACTTCCTCATACCCAAGTGTCAAACAAAGGATGAGATTTTTCCAGATTTTTTGGGTAGAAGTACTAGTGAATTTCATACTCACAAGTGCACCCTGATCTCCTCTTTCTCCTGGATTTCCAGCTTTACCCTGGTTAAAGAGAAATATAAAAGACAATGTAATTGCCTTTTCAAGTAATTTCCAAACACAGCTCAGAAATCAGTAGTTACTATGTTAAAGCTTTCTACAACTGGCTCCAATACTTACAATGAGCCCAGGAACTCCTTTCTTTCCTGGATCACCTCTTTCTCCCTGATAAATAACAAACAATGTGTGAATTCTACTTTCATTTGCTTGATAAGCTGCAGACAATTACTGTGAGTTTAAATGCTGGGTAACTACAGAAAGTGCAGAATCAGGCTTAGATGTGCTCATACTGTAATAAGGAAGTACCTGGAAAAGGCAGAAATTTGCAGATCTCTTGGATTAAATGGAACTCTGTGGCTTCTGCCATGATGGGTTGGGGTTTTTTGTTTTATCTGTTATGGTCTACCCTTAGTGTTTTATATAGCACTGAGCAATGCAAGCACTCACCTTAATGCCTTCTGTTCCCAGTTCTCCTGGAGGACCATCGAGACCTCTTGGCCCCTGAAGATTGAATATATAATTGGAATACTAATTATGCATTATTTTGGTTGTCATTAAGGGGATGTTACATAAGTTTTAGGAGAGGGGAAACATTTTGTTAGCACAAAAAACAATTTTCATTGTATGTCAAGTGTGAAATAAAGCTTCAAAGAATAAAATAAGTTTATGGTTCGTTGAATTATGAATTTAAGAAGAAAGATTTTTTGAAAATTATTTAAACAAAACATTCAGTGTCTCTGTTGGAGCCAGATGGCAGGTTGATACTTTCTGGTTTTTTTTTCATCCACCTTGTACTCATGCAACAGACATCTACTTAGAGGGATTTAATGAGCACTTTTGAGCATATTATAAGATGCATATGCAAAAATCCATCTTGCTAGTAAGACTCTAAAAGAAGCAGATAAAGTTCTTCCATTAGAAAACCAGTTTGAGGCAAGACTAGAAGCAATTTATAATTGTGAACTATTGTGCTCTATTGTTAGACTAAAATGTTTCTGTAAACTGATTTTTATAACCAATAGATGAACAAAGATAACCTGTCACATTATTGCAGTATAATATAGCAAACACTTATTGCCAAAACAGTCAGAATTTTATGATTTAAGATTGGAAATCTAAATCCATTAGCTTACAAGCAAATGAAAAATCCTTAAATAGGTCATGAGCAAAATGGAAAAGAATATTTTATCCATGCTGACTTAGGAGGTTATTTCCATAATTCTAAAAGCCATGACTGTTTAGGTATGGAACATTAAATTAAAACCAGTTAATAACAACTTAAAACTAACGACCACTTCAAAGGAAGAGCTAGATAAGGATCAAGACAGGCTTTTTACAGCAGTGTACATTGGAAGGATGAGACATAACAGCTTTCCTGGTGGCATCTGGGCTGGGCTGGCATCAGAGGGAGTTAGTACACTACTATGGCAGTGCCTAGAGGGAAACAATCTCCATTTCTGTGGTGAATTTCTGCGTTGTAGAGAGCCTTATGTCTTGGGTCACGGTTTATAGTGAAGGGCATCCAATCACGACTGATTTTCAGAGTCATAATGCTTTTCTAATAGATAATAATAGGGGCTTGTAAAATGACTTTGTTGGAAGCACATCTGATTTAATTTAGATTACTTTCCCTGCAAAAATATCTGTGACTTCCCTATCTCTCTTGAATATTTTGAGAAAAAACATACCAGAATTTGTTCTCTCTGACTTGGACTTACTGATCCATATCAAAATCACTGTCGGAATTTGTGGTGAGCATCCATCCACTTTTCTCTGGAGCAAAAGTGAAAATGGCTGACTGATAACTCAGGAACAGTGTGTATCCAGAATCATTTAGGCTTTTCTCCTGAAAGGAAAACCTCGCAGGAACAGGCCTTTCTTGTGAGCTGATCTATAATTACAACCCCTGGCAAAACCAGAAATATCCCATGAGAACGCATCTGTCATGATTTCAGCACTGCTACTTCTGGCCAGCACAAAGGAACACAGAAACCATAGGAAAAGGGCAAAGAGCAGGCAGGGAAATCTGTCTGAATACTTTTGATACCTCTGTAGTTTGGGACACAGCTTTTGTGAGGCAATCCTTGGGTTAGTCTGGCCACCTTTTTTGTTTTGGTATAAGCCAGAACTGAGCACTTACAGGCATTTTTTTGGGCTAGACAAGAACAGAGGCTACAGAAGACAACACTCAGCTGCCATGTGGCACTTCATGAGAAAGGTCCCAAACCAAAGAATACTGAAGTTTGTGGAAAAAAGCCTGTGACTTCAATGCGCTCAGAGATTAGAAATGAAACACTAGTGGTGTTTTCAAAGGTGAAGGAGGCCTTTATAAAAACATTTATATTGGGCCTCATGTTAAGATTATGTAATTGGGTAACTCAATTGCTGAATTACTGTATAGCATAATTCAAAAGAAAGCTAAACATCTTGATCAAATTAATTTCAGGTTACTGCTCTGCACTTTTTTTCTGTAACTGCTAGTTGTAACACACACAAAATAGGTTGTGACGAAAATTCAAGGCAGATTTAGAAGGTTTATTGTCCCCTGATCTGATATGTCTCAAAGAACAGGAGGAGAAGGGACAAGAGAAAACTGAGATGGAGTGAGGACAGGTCATTCAGCTGTGGGAGTAGAACAGAGAGAAGGTCAAGGAAGACCTGTGAAGGAATCACCTTTGGGCAACACAGGAAGGGGGAAATTGAGAGCATTGAGCAGTTGCAGGATAGTTTTAGATTTTTTCAGACTTTTTAGATACGTGACCTGTCATTTCTCTTTGCGCATTCTCCATAGGGCTGACCAGAAGATAGAATATCAAGATGAAATATTGAAATATTTCAAGGAAGAAAAAGGAGAGAATATTGAAATATATTATATATATTTCAAGGAAGAATATTGAAATATAATATTGAAATATTTCAAGGAAGAAAAAGGACATGTTTTCATTTTACAGATTTGTGTAATAAGGAAATATCTTTCTAGGTTTTATCTTCTATCATTAAGAATTACCAGATAAGTTCTTTGAACACTTCTGATGTAATTTTAATCATAAAGAGGATCATAGCTTGCAGTTTGAGAAACAGGCCTGTCAGGAGACTGCAAAATATTCTCAGTGCATGCTATGCACATAACACGCCAAACCTTTCTGGTATTCACACAGATCTCCATTTCAATGGAGTTCACCTTGGCAGCCCATGACAACTGATTTGATCGCTAACAGTTAAATGAAAAAGTCTACCATTTAAAACACCAGCCTCATACTATATAACTTTGAATTGAAAACAAAGTAACAGAAAGCAACATGATCCTCTGGGACATGCCTGCCTTTAGCCAGTCACAGAACAAAGGGCAGGAATCCAAGGGAAAGGCAATTTAATATCCTGACAAAAGCACACCATAACATTCCTATAAATAGTATGGTGTGACTACTTATTGGCACGGATTAATTGGATTGTACAATTTCTTACTATGGCTAGTACAGAATGAGAGATAGACTTGATTGCCTGCTGTTATTTAAATTAGGCTGCAACAGAGCTGGAGAGTAAGGCTGCCAAATGATTGCTACTACTTTTTTCTTTGGCATGGGTTCAGCTCTGTTTCTAAAATGGAACATTTTACATTGAAAACTCTAGGATGATAATCTGATAAAAAGTTCATCTAAGAAGGTAAAAAACACAAATTAACTATTTTTATTCTTTCTCGTCCTGTCTCCCAAATGCCAGAAGAGCGAAAATAACACAAGCACAATATACAGCTACTTCACTTTTTTGGTGGCTGACATGGAAGAATATTAGAAAACTTCATCAATTTAGTCGCACTTCCTTCGAACAATTAAGACAGATAAACACAATCAGCTGTCGATGTACCACCAGGCACACTGGACACTTGTTTCACAAGTGCACGCAGTTTGCTAAGTTCCTTATTCCCTGCTGTGAGAAGCATGAGAGATATTGCTCATTAAAACTAAGCACTGATGTCCTCAGGCAACTGAGGTTCTTCATGCCAGTACAGATACAACTAAACCAGGGACAACTCTACCGACTGCTAGAGACATATTGCTGCTTCCTGACCCCAAATTTACAGCAGTTCACTATGTCATTTATCTGCATTTTCAAGTCTAAATTTAATTATCTGCATTCCAGGAAAGTAAGAGCAGAAAAATTACTTCTTTTGAGTTTTAAAACACCAAACACCAATGTGAAGAATACTAACTGCTAAGAATTTTAGCACCTGTTGGCAATTTTGCTTAGGTCTCACTTAAAAAATGAATCTAATGATATAGGATCTCTTCCTCTTAAACTAGAAGCTACAGCTCTACTAGTCCAAGATTATGGTATGAACTGAAAGCAGAACCAGTCTCTGACATTGTGGTTTACTTCACACTTTAGCAAACAAGAGCAACAAAAGATCACGCAACAACAACTTCATGGCTGCTTACACTGCCAGGCTTCCAAAGTAATGTATTTCTTCCTTCTGATCATGGAAAGAAATTCTTTCTCCTACATATAGATACTCTCACCCTCAGTGGCATTCTGCCATTGAAGAATCGACAAAATGGTGTTCTCCCTCTGTGTTTCCATGAGATTAACACTAAAAAATAAAGCATAATAAACCTTCCACATGATTCTAGCCAAGTGCATCAAGTCTCACACATGAGCTGAGGAAGCTCTGTGCTAGTGCTATGCTCAGTAGCATATTCCCTGAAATCCCCCGAGAATGAGATATTCCATAGACTCCTGGACAGCCAGCCTTCAGCTGGCCAGAACTCCTGGGTGTACTGGAGAGTGAACAGCTGGATATTCTCAGACAGAAGTAAGCTGCTGGGTAATCTTGGATGCAAAGCCATTGCTGAAAGGTCCAGAAATTATGAAGTGAAGGAATTCTATTCTGTGACAGTGCAGAAGTAGAGGGTCAGTGCTTCTAAGACTTCCCACAGATTCCAGCTGTGAAGAGAGGATATGTTCTTGCTTCCATACACAATGAAGGGAAATTTCCATATGCTTCTATTTAACTTCTGTATCTGACTGTGGTATGCATTTTTCTGAGGCCTTCCACATGGAGCTCAGGGTTCTGACACTTCTCTTTCTGAATCCAGTGATGACAAACCCCAGGTTTCAGGGCACCTCAGATATTTTCCTTATGTGAGATTCCACTTTTGGTCTGATATTTTGATCTTGAGAGCAGATAAAATTCTCAGTAGCTTCAGTGGGAGTTTGTTCTCAGAGCCTGAAGACCTGTGTCTGTTCTGAGACCCTCTTTCATTAAACATTCCCAGTCATGCTGGGTAGAGGCAAAGGCATAAACCACAACTCCAAAATTGGACTTTCACAGAGTTTGGGATATTTGGGATTTATTTTGAGTGATCTTTAAGTACAAGCACTGTACTCCATGATGTGCTACCAAAATCATAGAGACGTATTTATCAGGAATAAATGGAGCTGTGAAGACACACTGGTCCAGCCACTGGTATGAGTAGTACAAGTCTCACAGGAATCCTGTCAAACTGGTAGGTAAAGTGAGAGACACTTCACTAATGTGAACTTTGGATTAGTGTTTTGTATACAGTGAAAAAATGGTTCCCATTTCCCTGATAGAAATGACAATCTCACAACTGGAGGTTCAAGATTCTAGCCCATAGTATCTTCTGATTTCACTTCTTCCTCCCTCAGAACCATGTTTGGATGATTTTATTTCCAAAGACTTAAATGCGGGTAAAGAAAATAGTCCTTAAAACATTTAAATAGCCCAGTGGTAGTTATAAATGACAACTTTTGCATGTTTATATATACAGAAAACAGGCCAGTGGTCTTCTTGGCTCTAGTTCTGCTCTCAGCTGAAACCAATGGCAAAGCCCATTTCACTGTGAGGTGAGGAGAAATGAAGACTCATATTGTCCCCTACATGAAAATACAAGTATAATCTATCTGATTTCAATACAAACGATTTGATTCCAGAGGACAAAGGAAGCAACGATAAATGGGTTATATTTCAGATTCATATTTGCAACACACCACTCTCTGCTCTAAGTAACATGAAGGAGCAATAGTACTTACTCTTCTTCCCTTAGGTCCCTGTGGCCCTGATGGTCCTCGTGTCCCTGAAGGTCCCTACATGTCAAACAAACCTATTATTCATCGTCTTTTAAACACAGATTTCTGAAAATTACAAGGCTTATGCACCTTGAGCAACAATCAATGCAAGAAATGCAAATCAATCACTTTCACTCATGGTTCAAATTCAATTAATTGTGTTTGTACAATTTATATAGAAAACTCTAAATAAACAGACTCTATGTAACTTTATTCTTACCAAAAAATGTGACTGTTGGATAGATTACTTCTGTCTATCATCACAAAATTTTTAAAAGATATTTGTATTTCAGCAACATTGTGTTAAAAAGCATGAATATTTTCTGATAAAAGGTTCCATTTTTATCTGTGTTGAAGATCCATGGTAGACAAATTATAACAATTATACACAACAAATTAGAACATAATTTTTTTTAACAATGAAACAAACCAAATAATTAATATATTTAAATTATATTAGGCATCAATGAATTAAAAAATGTTATGCAATTATCAACCATCCTTGAAAAATTCTATTCCCCTACTTGTCTCCACTGAGAGATTTTTAAATGGGTGAATAAATCATATAATTACTTTTCCCTTCTCTCATGGATCATCCTGGCAAAGATCAAGTGAACAGACTGTCTGGATGGGTGCATTTTCATGACAGTTTTATAGACTGCAGTACAAACTAGAAACCATTCTTAGCTTCAGCAAAGCAAAAACACAATTTGAGAATAATACATTTTATGTCAAACCAAAGTACCCCTCTATACCTACAGGTAATCCTTCTGGCCCCACAGGTCCAGGGCCTCCTGGAGGTCCTGGATAGCCCTAGAATTAAAATAAACATAGAAAATACAGAAAAGTTTTATCTAAATTGTTATTATAGCAACAGTAATAAATCCAGTTACTTACCTGAATAACTGAAGGCAAGTTAATAAAATATTTAATTCTGCAAAATTTATTCCTAAAATTTTGTTTAAAAACTAGATGCTTTATTGGATATATCTTAGCAGTCATTAAAGCAACCTGGGAAGTTTTCCCCCACACAGGCACTAGCTGGCAGGGATGTACTGAAACAGAAGATGCTGAGTTCTGAATGAATTTCAAACTCCTCTTGAGAAGGCTGCGACAGCGGGAACAGAAGGTGGACACATCCTGGTGTGGGCAGAACCAGCCCAGACCAAATGCCAAGAACAGCTCTTGTCTGAGAACTACAGTGACTTACTGCTGGGAAAGGTTCTCACTGCTGTAACTTAAGTGGATTTACCTATGAAAATAAGCATTAATAGCAGTCCAAGAAAAGTACTTGGTAAGACTGGATATTATATTAATAAATCCTTGTTTAGTAATCTCCCTAATAAGATTTTTTTCATGGATCAAAAGCAGCTGGTTGAAGGTAAATCTAGATTAGAGAGATTTAATGAAGCACAGAATGCTTCAAAAATCATTGGCTCTGCATGGATCAATAAGTTGGTTTTGCAGTCTCAGGGTACTGGATCTCCTCCTTGCTAATGGATGCCCTAAGAGTAATTGCTGCAAATATGTAATAATATCCTTGTCTATGGCAAGAACATCACCCACTGCACCACGCTGGGGCCCACATCTGCAGTTTCTGTCTAAGGCCATGGAGATTTCGGCCCCGCCAACCACAGCCGTGTCAGAGGGAGCAGGATGCAGCACCTACTACGTTACACATAAAATCCCCATCATCTCCTTGCAGTTAAACCTTTAAGTGCTCTCTATACTCTCTGGAGCTTTCACAGTGCTTGCAAGCAAACACACAACCAAGCCTTAAGCATCTTTCCTAGAGAACCCCAACAAGAATATGGCCACGGGCAGATGTGTGTGGTCTTCACTTCTGCATCCCAACACACCACCATGGCAGTGATCCCTGGGCTGTGCAGGGCTGCATGAAGTGCTGTGTCCTGTTTTAGGACCAGTGGTGCTGTCAGGAAGCCAGGCCTCCCGCAAGAGTGGCACCCGGGAGCTGTTTGGGAAGCACTGGGCAGAAGAATTAGAGGTGATGCTAGTTACTGTCTATCTACTAAAATAACCTGGGTTACCCCAGTTTACACAGGAAATGGTTACTTTACTTTCCCTCCTTTTAATTTATTAAGGCTGCTTAGAGACATTTTTCAAAAATGCAGTTGCTCTGCTCTTTCATTCAGCAGATCCCTTTGCAATATCACTGCGACAGAGGGGATAAAGCTATTAAATAAAACTCTGTAGGAACTATGCATCATAAATACTACTCTCCCATAAGGCCTGCACAGCCAGAAGGGTGAGAACCTATTACTGTTTTGGAGAGTAAAGTGCCTTTATAAGTCACATAATTGTGGATTCTACATTACTTGTAACTTACCATGACACCTTTTTCTCCAAGAGGACCTACAGGTCCTGGACTGCCTCGCTCTCCCTTAAACAACAAAAGAAAAAGAAGAAAAAGAAAATAACACTGAATATTCTTTCCCTTTTTCCATGCCCACTGAGAATACTTGGCAGTGCATAACACTATTGGTTGAGAGATTGCCCTTCAGAAACAGTGCAGAGACCTTTTTTAACTTTTTTTTTTTCAATTTATTTCTGCATTCCTTCCTCCTACAAGCCTATTCATCTTTTGGAAAAATGATAAAACTGAGTTCCTCTGTCTTCTCTTTTCCTAGAAGACTGAAGAAGAGCTTTGATACTACATCAGTCTCTGAGAACTGCTGCTCGAAGCATTTTCTCTCTGTTGAGTGCATTGTATTTATAGTATGTTCCTTAATGCATAAAATTCAGGACATCAACCAAAGAAAAAAGAAAATTTTGTTTCTCTCTTCCTCTTTTCTTCAGTATGTGTTAGGGAAGGACAGATCTAAAAGGAAGCCAGCCCTTCAACAGCTGCTGAAGCAACTGAGTAGGGGAAGCAGGAGGGGTCTCTTTCTGGTCTTACATACCTCTTCACCTTTCATTCATTTCACATCTAGCCCAAAAATCAGACTTAGCTGTAGATTATCCTCAGAAGATTACACTTTTATTACAGATAGTACACATGACATAGTAATAACACTATATTTTATATTGCATACGGTAATTATGCTGGAAATACGTTTGTCATTTAAATCCACATAGCATGTTTACCTTGCACTACTTAATCCGTAAGAGAGGAACACAATAAATTCTACAGAAACAGCATAGCAGTGACAATTATTGCACCATGAAGAAGCTTCCTTCCATTTGCTGATGATAAATTAATTAATTTTTACTGCCTTTCCCCTCCTAGCTAGAGTACCAGCAGCATCACAAGGTAATCTTTACTGGGCCAAGTGTAATTATGAAGAACAAGAATCCTTTGACAGGAAATTCTAAGATGATATTATGATTAAAACCATATGAGATTTGTCTAAATTTTAGTTTTAACAAGCAGGGCTTTCCACTGATGTATTTCCTTTCACAGATTATATAAATTATAATCAGATTTTCATGGAAGTACTAATAGTAGATTAAGACTTTCTCAATAAAATATCTAAATAGCAGACACCAGTCTAGGTGAAATAATTCAGCCCTGCAGGAAAGAAATACAAATGGTGCTGCACCGTTCTGACAAACAATTATGGTTTTATCGTAATTGAAACTGACACGCAATCCAGTAATGGTTTCCTGTTTTTCAATTTTAAAATACTTCACCTAAATAAAACCATGTCAAATACACTTAAGCTATTTATACTGTCCTAGTCACGCTGAGCCTGCCAAACTTTGCTTTCACAAACACAACTGCTACTGCACAGCAGACAAAACTCACAGTATTATTTTTTTATTCAGTTAACATATACAGCCAAGTTTTACCTTTCTACTTTTGTCTTCATTATGTAGTAGTGCAAAACTAGTGACTACTTTATAGAACAAGTATAATTTATGCCAGTTTCTCTGAAACAATAGCAGTGTATAGTAAAGTGATATAATGTAAGTAAGACATGAAATCTATCAACTCTAAATTAACTGTGAAGTACAATCAAGGATATCAGATACATAACTCAAATAACAACGTTTGGATTACCAGTTATTACATCCCTGTGCTCTGAAATAGCTACAGGAATATTAGCTCTGAGAGTGGTCCTAAGTGATCTCTCACCAGTCCTTTATCACCCCTATGGTTTTCAAAGCTGCTGAGTAGTCAGATACATTATTATACCTTTTCACCTAGGCTTCCAGACGGCCCAGCTTCTCCAGGTAAGCCAGCTGATCCCTGTATAAAAAGAAAGAAGACTTTTACTTGCATGATGTCTATGCTAGTTCATGGTCAGCAGCTCTCCAGCAACACAGCAGGGCCCATTTCATGCACATGTGGGAAAGTGAGGGCTGCACGAGTTAGCCTGGCTCACAGTCCATGCAGAAGGACCACTGCATGCAGACACACCAACAGCAAATAGCTACTGCCAGAAGGGAAATTACATTCGTTTCATCACAGTACTACCCTACCAACTTAGATCTGCCACTGAGCTCAGTCTTGCACTGCTAAAAGCTTTACAAACATACAATTAAAGGTGATAATTGCTCTTCTAGCGCTTCAGTCTGACCACAAATTTCAAAGGGAATAAATTCAGTGGAACAAAGTAAAATGCAGTCAAAACAAAAACTATATTGGATCAGGTGTTGTCAGAATTTTCCCTTCAAGATTAGTAGCCCCAAATGCCTTTGAAGTCAGAGGATCAGCACCTTCCAGGCTTTCAAAAGTGAAATAATTCCCTTCTGAGGCTCTCTCACAAATTTCCACTGGATAGAACAAGTACCACCATATGGGATGGGAAACATGAGAGGAAGTACTTTTAAAAACCTTATTCCCAGTGCTTACAATACCTACTTTATTATGAAACTTAGAAGAAAAAGAAATTACAGTGCAAGGTTCCAACTGAGGAAAAATATGACACATTGAGCTTGAGAAAAAGCACTAAGTGCCCAGAGTACATTGCACAACTGCTCTTGGAACACGGCAGAAATGTGGAAGCTCCCAGAAGTGATATAATACACAACTGTCCAATGTCTGTAACACTTTAAAAAGGAAAAAAAAAAAAGTCAATTATGTCAACTCACACATTGGCATTGCCATCTTTATGTGTGTAGGAAGGAACTACTGCTAGTAGCACTACACTGACATTGAAGTGTGATTTAAAACAAGCACATTACTTTTTAAAAATAAAAATGTAGCCTTTATCTGTAGAATTCGAATACAGTTCAGCCTAAAGTACTTAAACAGAACAGGTGCAAAGTGAGTAGAGATTTTATGATTACTTGTTCTCTCGGACTGCTAGCTACTCTGGAAATCCCACAGTTGAAACATAATGCAATGAGCCATTGATACAGCTGCCTTTGAGGCTGACAATACTGGCACAAATCACTTCATGGAAGGAACTAAAGAGATAAGCAGGCATCTCTATGGCCGCTGGACTGATACATTATGTGTGGGAACTTGTGTATTATATGTCAGAGCTGAGATGTCTCTTGGCTTGGCAACAGGCAAAGATTGGTCCTGGTGATACTGGCACTGAGGCACAGGCCCAGACGTCACTGGCAGCAATGAGGGACTTCTGTGATGAACCCTGAGAGCGAGAGCTCCCCGTCAGAGCCAACAGCAGGCCTCAGTACCAGGCAGAAATCTGAGACAAAGAATTACCCTGTACTCCTGCTTATCAAGATAAGAGGTGTGGAGGTACAATTTCAAAATGCTAAAGACTAATCACTTTGATTCCCTTATTCCAGAAAGAACAGAAGACATAATTGGAGCCAAGGTGAAATTCAGACCTGTTCTCTTTCCAAAGAGACACCCCTGATCTCCCACCCAATGCCACACTGTTTACAGGACTGAAGATGCTGATCAGAAAGATGGGGAGCTGTGCCTTGCCCCAGCAGTGAACCATTTAATATACTGCCTCTGATCAAGTTCTCTTTTCAACTCAGAAGTACTGTCTTCCTGACTTGGTTGCTCTGGGCTGAAAGAGCAGGAATGACTAGGATGCAGTGACTGTGAATGTGCTGTTGTATTCCCTAGCACATTAGGGCAAGCCCATGGCACCCTCCAGAGTGATGACAGAAGCTGGCTATTACATGGAAATTTTCCTATACATTGGCTATTCCTCCAAAGTAGTTAAGTAAAGAAAATTTACAGCAAAACCACTAAAAAGGTTGTTACAAAAGATGTAAAAGAAACCTGGCGTAACTGGAATTGGATACGTATGGAAAGCAAAACAATAGTCAAGATGACTAGAAGTGAAGCCAGTGAAATGCGAAAAGCAACAGGGACTTCAGAAGGTATGAGGGGGAAAGAAATTCATGACAGGTTAACTAAATGCTCTTCCACCCCTCCATTCAAAACAGAGGTCAGCTGTCTGAGACTGAGAAAATGCTAGGGCTGGTATGTACAGAGGCAAGAGAGCAAAAGAACTTAGGAACTTAATTTTGGATCTTCAAACCATTAGTAGTATTCAGTGAAAAGGAAGTACAGAGAGCAAAACATCTTGTTCTGTCAGCATATTAGCCACAGTGATGTTTTCCCTACAGACCTTCTGTAAGATCATGTGGCTCTTAAAATCCCAGATTTGGACTGGCTTGTTATAAAGACCAGATACTAGGACTGGATTGAGGTTTCAACTCTCTCTCCATCTTACATAAGAGAATGAATACAGTCCAAAGCTGATCTGTTGAATCAATGTCTTCCAGCATCCCTTTAATCCTCTGGGGACCAGTGGTGGATTCCAAATATAAAATTAAATGTATTAGAAAACAAAAAAGTGAAGCAAAAAATCCTGAAGTGTTTAAAAAAAGAAATCAGCAAATTATTTAAAAAATAGTCATCAACTTTCATTTACAAGGACTTGTGTAAAAGTCTCCAGTGACAATAACAGCATAATAACAGCATTTTAGAAACCTTCTTGACAGGAGCATTTTGTGGAAAATGAATCAGAGACCAGATCTCACGACTAACACATGCCTGAGAAAGACAAAAACATCTTGCCAGGGCATATGCTCCGTGTTAGAAACTGGACTATAACTGAATAATTGAAAACACATTGTGCACTTAATCCAAACCCAAGTATGGAGTAATCCATTGAAAAACCTGGTAGCTGGAAGTGAATATACAGCTGGTTCCAAACATTCCCGTGGCAGCAGTTACCTGCCAGGTTGTACTTTAATGTGTTCTTCTGTGATCACTGAAAATTTTCCAATCCAGTGTTATTTCATTTATAGTTCAGCATTCTCAAACATTTTTATTCAACATTTGTTTAATAAGATGACATAATAAATTTAAAATACTATCTTGTCACAATAACATTTTTCTATTAATTTTCTGTCTGTTGAGAAAGTTACTTGGTAATCAATCAGAGGTGATAATCTGAGTGAAAACCTGTGATTTGCTACTGCCAGTAGAGGAAGCGAATAAGAGTAGAGATGCACTATATTTATACCCTGAAGCTGATATTTCAATCAATTCTTTAAAGGACTCAAAAATTCAACTACCTGAGAATTTGAAAGGCGAAATGTACTGGCACCAATCACTTAATCGACAGCAGTTTTAAGAAAGAAATAAATGGGTTAAATTATGCTTCCAGTAACACCAGTGTAAAGTAGGGTAATTCTGTTTGATAGTACTTGTAGAGGAATCCTTGCATTTAAAGGAAGCTGTCTGACAAAGTGGGAGCAGGATGTGCTCACTGACAAAACCTGGGAAGCTAAACTGCAGATACCATGTGCAGGTACTACTCCTCTAGCTGAAACCAAATGATAAAGAGAACCACTAGTAAAAAATCCTTCAAGAAAAATGAGCAACAGCTTGATAAAGTTAACCTCTAGTACTGTAACCTCTTTCCCCACTCTTCTGGGCAGGAATTACAGTGCACCAGGTCACGTAGGGTAAAAACAAGAATCTCAACATAAGACGCAGAAGTATTGTTACCATTCACCGTTAAGTCCTTCATAGAGCTTACAATAATCTCTATCCAACTGGTTTCTGAAAGCAGCTGAAATAGCTCCTTCTTTGGAAGCCCTTAGCAATGTCCCGTGCATTCACCAGACTTTGAAAAAAAAGGCTTTCCTCAATTGACTTATCTTTCAGCCTATGGTTTAAAATTCTCTTTTGTATATCCCTAAAACCCAGACTTTCAGGATAATTCAAAGAACTCCTTCTGTTGAGCATCCTGAACACATCAGTTAAAGTTCACTTAATCTTTTCTTCAAGCAAAAGGAATTGCAGTTTCCATTCTCCCTGAATTATGCATCCCTGGTGCCTAATCCAGCTAATTTTTACCTTTGTGAAAGATGTGGTAATCGCTTTATGGTAATTCTTCTCAAAAGCAACTCAGCTGCAAGGCACATGGCCTGACTGCAGCATTTTCCTGACATCCACAGACTCTTGCAGATCGACCATTTGCAGCCTGCTCTGGAGCTGCCATTGACAGCCTGAACATCACTGGTTTTCCTTTGCTGCACTGTAAGGTTTTCTTTTCATGGCAAAGCACTTTTTATTTCAGCTTGGTTTCCTTCCGTTGTTTCAAAAACTATTTGCAACCACTGAACTTTGCTGACATGTAATTTCTGAAGATTATTTTTCCAGGATTTGTGTTCATGAACTCTGCCTTTTGACACCAGTTGCACATAGTGCAGCTGACAGTTCTACCCTTGTATTCTGTCTCAATGTGTGTATAAACGTCAGTGACTTCTAATTCAGAAGTGTATGGGTTGGATTTCTTTTACAGAGGTGGCAAGGAAAAATAGGAATTAGCTTGCACTTAGTTATTCAGAGTGGCGCAGCCTGGGTAAACACTGGCATTATTAAACTCGAAAACAATCCTGGAAAACAACTGTTTCAAGTTCAGATGAGTTACATTTTGTGTCATGAAAGCTGAGCAATAAATCATTTTCTTAAATCATCCCTGACATTTTAACAAATAGATCATTTGTATGAAATGCTTGAAGTTTGTTTCAAATATTTGCTCTCCATCACTGAACAGCATCTTAGCTAAGCACAAAAAAATCCAGTTGCACATGTCAGCAAAGTCATATTTTCCTCCCTCAAAATGTAAGGGGAATTTTCTCAGTAGCTGAAGGGGTTGTTTCTTTTGGCATGACTTCCAAAAGATTTTGTCTCATCAGCAGTGTACATTTGCTCTGTCTGCTGTTCCCTTACTTCTCACTATCTTAACCAACCCCTCTTCAATTGGACCTGATGGTCCTGCAGTTAACCAAATATCCTGCAGCAAGGAACAGCTGCTGGATTCTACCACAGCTCAGGGCTCTGCTGAACAAAGGAGCCCCACCTGAACCTGCCTCCCTTCCCCTTTAAACAAACACAACATATGCTGTAGCCACAGAAACAGTTTTTGTTGTAGGACTTGGTTAAGGAATAGTGTCTGAAGTCTGACTTCAAGCACATTCCTGATATACTCTTAAATGTGTGTCATTTAAGCTTATGAGCACAGCGAACATTTTATAAATTCAGTTTACTCTCTTTCCACAGTGGATATCCAGAAATATTTTGGCAGAAATGTGCTCTGAAGAATCAGCAGCTTCATGTGACCTAAGAAACGTTGGATGCTATGGCTTCTAGGCTATTGACAGAGCTGTATTTCAGCACTTATTCCACCTTACTAGGCTAAATAACCAAGTGTTATAGTCCAATCTCCTGCACTTGAAATTTCCCTGCTAGTGCAGAGTTGCCATCTGTACTTTTCCAAGCAGATATTAAGCAAGATCTGGGAAAGCTGCTACAGAAAAGGAACAACTGTTTTGGCACCTCAAACAGGAGTGGCAGATATACATTAGCGAAAGACAGGAGATGAATGATACCAGGAGAAGTTTGCAAATTGAAAGAAACAGAAGAAAAATATTGGTGTAACCCTTTGGTATCAACAGCAGACAGGCACATGTGGTCATGGCATAATTTGCTATGAATTCAGCATTTACAGGATTTATTATTGCAAAATTGCTTCTTTGGACAGCTTATTCAGGAAACATTAATTATCATTTGGAAAACTGGAATGCTGTGATGGATTCCCCATTGCTAAAACCAGTATCATATATTTTAACCATGGGCTTAAAAATACGTGTTTTATCCTGTGATTTGAAGAAGTCTGTCAATAGAGGTAATGAATAAACAGAAAACCATAGACAAGCCAAAAAGGGAGGCTGGTTGGTGGGGTCGTGGTGCAGAAGGGAGAAACCAAATACACACAATTTTTTCGCCACTTGGGCTTACTATCAACTTTTTAGCAATTTCTTTTTCCCTTTGCCTTTCCTATCAAATAAACTGTACAGTAGCTGCACATTTTTTACTGCTATTTGTACAATTCCTCTTTGTATTTAGTGTCACCAAGCATCTGGTAGCACACAAACTCAACAAGGCATCAGTAAGGACAGATGCCTTACTCCATACCTTTTTTTGACTCCATCTCAGAATCTGTCCCAGCGGTTGGTAGCACTTGTACTTTGCTCTTGTACTTTGTCTTCTGTTTTTCAAACTTTTTGTTTGTTTGTGTGTGGCGTGTTTGACTCCAGAGATGACCTCATGCCACCAGAGCCAATACTGAACAGCAGGGAGTGGATTTATCTGCGTATTAAGAAGCTCGTACTCTATGTGCACGCCAAGGGAAAGAGAAATTACTTGTTACAAACAGAAGTTGTTGAGAAGCTGGCAGTAAAACCTGTGTCCAAAGCATACAGAAGTGAATATTTTGCATCAGGACTCACATCTGGAAAAGCATTTTATGCATATGAGAAAAACCATCCTCTTCCTGTTAGTACTTTTCAATTTTTTTTGGAAGAGCTTAACTGTTACAGATTTCAGTGGTGACTAAAGTGAAGGAAAGAGGTTTTGAAAGGTCTGAGAGTTGAGTGTGCTTGGGTCTCCTCTGGGTATTTCACCATTGGCCTTAATGACAACATAATATTTATCATTCCCCTAAGGACCATGTAGTGGGCACTATTCCCCTGCTGCTGGATAATGCAAAGGTAATATAATAGGATCAAGGGCCTATGAAGCTCATTTGATTAGATACATGTACATAAAGCAAAATACATTCTACAATCCACAGATAAAAATAAGAAATATTTATCAATAACTTAGAAACTATTTCAGTTTCCAGGTATCCTGTACATCCTGTGCCATCCTGTATCACACGCAAATTCTCCTAATATCACATGTGGGAAATGGTAATTATAATGGGCCATAATTATGTTTCTTTATAACACTGTAACAGGGCTCCAACATTCCCTTGTTTGGCATAGAAAATATTATTTCATTCTTGCAGCTTGACCCTGAATATGGTTAGGTAGCTGTATGATCATTTTATTCAACATCACTGCAGCACATCATCATTCATTGTGTGTTTGAGCTAGTAATTATGAGATAGAATGGAGCTCTTCAAGTGGTGAAAGACATTATGTTCATAAAAAATATTGAGTTGGGGAAAATTTGTCCACTGAATTCAAGTCCACTGAAAAAATTCTATGTCAAATCCAGAAACTTAAGGTTAAGTAACCAGCTTCTGTGACTGTTTTATGTACTATTATTCATGTAATGACTTAAGATTGAGCCTAGCTTGGTCTTTTGGTGAGGGTTTTGGTGCATGTGGCACTATACAACATAGCAAATGCTATCAATTTTCCCTAACATGTTACAGGCTGAAAACCAGAATTCACATGTAATAAAAGCTGCATTTAGAGATATGCTGGATGACTTTCAAGGGGACCTTATGGCATGTCATGGCACTGTTGGCTCCTGTCTAAGGACCACACTTCTAACTGAGTGAAGAGTCCAGCTTCTCAGTCCCCTTCCCCAGAGCACAGCCTCCAGAGTGCACAGAGGAGCTGGACTTGACTTACAAGCAGTTTGCAAAATTTCAGCACTAACCAGCCATCTGATGAGTTGCCTGAGGTACATCTGCTCAGTATTTTGCAGACAATGAGGAGCTAACTCTCACTACCAACTAATGTGAACAGAGTTTATCTGAGTACAGCACTAAGCCCAAACCAGTGTGTGGTATCTCTCCTCAGCACACATTAACTCTAGCAATAAAATCAATTTAGTCATGTTCTACACAACATTTAGGTAACTCAGTTACAGGCCAACAAGCTCACATCTGCTCATAAATCCCAGACAAAAGTTAAAAATACAAAAGGGCAGGGAATGAAATTAAGTAGAGACACTTTCAAGGCAGTATGTTTAAATAAAAACTATCAACTAAAAAGGCACCTACAGTGGGAGAACTGAGAGAGATAAGGCCTTTAAAAAAAGAAGGATAGGAGACTGTGGATCTCAACTGAGTAACAACATAGTACTGTAAAAGTGAGCACATCTGTGCAAGGAGTAGGCTTGCAAGAAGCAATGTTTCCTTTCTCTCAGTATTCTGAACAGTTTGGGCAGTAAGCTCGAGTCATTGATGTTTGGATGAATTGGAAACAGACTACAGGGCAGTTAGAACGTGACTTAAACTATCTCAAAAACATGACAGGCTAATTGAATTGGGACTGTTAAGCCTGAAAAGAAAGAATGAAAGGGGCACAGAATAACAACCATCATATGTAAAATGCTGTTTCCAGCAGAAAGGAATCAGGTTACACAACCGGGAGAACTTCGTAAAAAATAGAGAAGCCCTGGTCTTGGAGCTTTTTAATAACTGGTTAGGCAAATATTTGTCAGAAATTATGTAAAGATAACAGATCCTGCCCAGGCAGAAGAGGATGGACTACGTGTCACCACAAGGTCACCTTGAGCTCTGTGATTTTATGGAGGGTAGACAAAACAAGCCTGCAAAATACATCCCAGGCTAAACGTAGCCTCTCAAATGATTTAACTGGAAAAGGACCACTTGTTCACTTACATGAACATGCCTTGGAAAATCCCTACAACCACCTGCAATATTCACACAACATATTGGGAAAAAAGCAGAATTAATTCTGGAAAATGCTTAAAATGGGAAATTTCTTTAAATAGAACAAATCTGAAAGACTACAAAGGTATAACTGACATACTACAGCTTCAAATACAGGCAAACTTCATCAGACGATGTCTGCAACAAATTATTTATTCACTCTTAAATAAAATAGAACTAAAAATCACATCAGGAAGAGAATTCAAACTTACTGTTTCACCAGTTTTTCCAAGGTTTCCTTGGTCTCCTTGTTCTCCCTGTTAAATGTAGAAAACAGATGATGTACTTCACTAGAAAAGTAATTTCTTTCATATGTGTATATTGAAGTCCTCTGTTTTCCTAGGAGCCTCTTTATTTTATAAATTATATCTGCCAATTAAAACTTTAAAAGCCAAAATTAAGTAACCAAAAAAAAGTTTGTCAGTGGCTAATTTTGATTTTGTAAAATGATGTCCTAATATATTCAGTATTTGCTTGCAAAAATAAAAACTATCAATCAAGTGCTCACTAAACACATTAAGTCAACAAATACTATAAATGAATTACTCTATTTTTAGTTAAATCTTCCTTTCAGCAAATCACCGTCAGTATTTCACTATTTCTTCAAAGGTAAATGTTGCCTTTGAAGTTATCTATTGATAACTTTAATTTTGATATGAAATATTAGGAGAATTGACATTTGAATGACTTTTTAACAAATTTCTTCTTTTTCAAAATGGGATCTTGCAAGAAAGCAGAATCATCAGTATCATACACATTTATCTTCAATGGAAGCATGTGTACTCATATCCCTTCACTGATATGGCATTGTAAATAGCAGTGTATAACTCTACTCCAAATACATTCTATTTCATATATAAAACCATCACTTACCTTTAAACCTTCTGGTCCAGGATCACCTACATAACCTTTCTGTCCTGGTTTTCCCTAACGTAAGGATTAGAATAAAATATTGTAAATATTTTATTTCAAAAATATAATTTCATCCCAATGTATCTATTTATCAAAATATGTGCATTTAAAAATGTAGAGTTTAGTAATATTTAATACAAAAATTTGAAGCAAGTGTATTTAGAAATTTATATCTGAAACACTGTTGAATGTTTCATCAAATACTGGAACAATAAACAAAATTTGTATTAAGTCTTACAGCAGTTAACACTGAGTAAGAACTGTCAAAATCCAAGACTGAAATACATTTCAATTTCACTTTGAAAAAACCTATTAGGGAGACAAAAAAAGAGCAAGGCCACGTTCTCTCCTGGTTAATTCCAGCAGAACAAGGACTCTACACTAACAGAATTTGATGCTTAGACTTCAGGGACTGGTGTCATAACTGTTCTTCCTCAACCAGACAAAATCAGCTCAAATATCCTCTCCTCTTTATTCAGAAAATTGATGATTTTAAGCCTCATTTCTCTGTACCACCAGCATGTTGCTGCTGACAGATCTTGTTGCTGTGATTCTCTGGTAATAATGCTGTTAGCTGGAAGAGATACAGCAACATCAATCAGAGCAAGAGACCACAAAGTGACAGGATCTTTGAAGCGCTTTATAACATGCATCCCTTCCTCTGTCGCCACTCACACAGACTCACAAAGGCACACAAACCAGTAAGCTTTCTCCCTTAATTTTCAATTAGATGTTTATAACTCAATTATGTCTCCCTTTTAAGAGATGGTTTTCCCTCTCAGTATACTTTACTTCCTCTACAACATAAAACATGGCCTAGCCATTTGGTTATCAGGACAGCACAGCCCTGCCTGGACAAACTTTCCCCATCTGCTCTGAGGAAAAGGCCCCAGTCCAGCAATAAAGGTCCAGGAGACTGGATCTGGCTCTTGAGCAAGTTGCTGACGAGATTGCTGGAGGCTGACAACTGGAGAAAGAAAATTAATTCAACATTTTAACGATTCAGTATCAAAAAGATGCAGATTTGTGCTAAAAGGAAATTATCAGCGGCTGTTCCAGCAAATTGAATAACTGGAATCGCTGGAGTCCGTAATAAGAGCTTTCCATTCCACACAGGCTGTCCTGAGAAAAGAGCAACTAAAGCAACAGATAATAAAAGGTTTCTTAAAAAGAGATGCCATTCTTTCATTTGGCTCTTTTGTGTCAGCTGCTCTGTGTCTGTCTTTCAGAGCACAACGTGTGTTAGCTCCTGGGCATCTGAGAAATTCTCTATGTGGCTTAAAAGTGCATTGTCTTAGCAGGCTTCATGACTCCTCACATTAACCCTTTCTATCTCTCTCATTCTTTCTGCCTAGCTGAGTGATTTAATTTTGCCCAACAAGTTCCAACAAATAAAATCACTTTAGGAACATATTTTTGTTTTTGCCAATGGACTAAAATATGGTACAGCCAGGAGTGCAGGGAGAAAAGATCATGAAGAGAAGTTCTGAGAGACCCAGATAAAACAAGTCATGTCTTTCCATAGGGCTTAAAAAAGAACAAGTGATGGGCTTCTGCAGGTCACTACATGCTGTTTAACTACTTTGCTGTAAAGAAACTTAAGGTCTTTCCATACAGCAAGACTGCAACATGAAAACGTTTTAAGTGAAATTCCTCAAAAAAACCCTAGTGGCCCCTATTAACTACCTTAATAATTTTAAGTCTTATGAGAACTGAATTGGAGTTACAGCTTGTAAACGTTTCTTGGCTGTGATTCCTCAGCTATGTACTAGCTGCAAAGGACATAGAACAGATGGAAGTTGATCAGAAAATGGAACAAGTGGATTTAACTGGTAAAGCAATCTGAAACACATGGATTTGGCTTTAAACAGAAATACAATACATTTACACATGGAGGAAAAGCCACTGACAGAAGGTTAAACTAGGGATGGCTGATTTTCTGCTTGCAAACCCCTGAGAAAATTACTCTTCCAGGGCAGGGTAATCCCAAAGGAAATGTCTGTTTCCTAAAATATTAACTGAAAGTTCTACCCTTCTCTTTCAGGAAACAGCAACCAACTGTGCTTCCCTTCACCTCACAACTGGTAGGTACAGGTGTGTATATATTCATATAAATATCTCCCCCTATCACTCTATTTTGATCCCTCCACACGTTTCCCACATTCAGCCCACAGGAAGGCACTTTCAGAAAATACTGCACTGGGGGTGTGGGGCAGATTTGAGAACATTTTCCAGTATCATCAGGAGAAACTGCGCATCTTATGACCTTACAAATTCCAGCTTCTGTTTAACACATGTCTCAGAAAGGAATCAACTTGCAATAGCTCCTTTTTACTTTCTGGTTTAAAACAATCTCCACTCTTTTAAAGGTGTTTTCTTCTTCAGCAATGAAGATATGAAAAAATAAAATAAAATGCACCAGTGCTTGCACTGACTGAGCTGAGCTACACTGACAGTTACAGTGTTAATATTTGGATAGCCTTTGAGAGAGAGGGTTAAGTGGGAGGAAACTGAATAAACACAGTCACATCTTTAGTATGGCAACTACTGTATTTTCACAGGACAAATAAGCAAATACAAAAAAACCGGCTTTTTTTATGTAGAAGGATTAATTTAAGAGAATGCAAGTGTTTGACTTTGGGATAGAATGGGTGGGAAGGTTTGTAAAGGAATGAATGAAACATCAAATTATGTGATCAGATTCAGCTAACACTTCTTCCAAAGCTGAAACAGACTGAGGTCTTTGGAACTGAGATATATCCTGAGTTAGCAGGGGAACATCCTCGGTTTTGTCTCCAGTTACTTTAGACACATGGGAATTCTTTTTTGAGCTGGGACTGAGAACCTCTGTGCAGGTTCATATTCACTTCTGGTCCAGTAGAGGATGATCTATTTTGATGGCAGCATTGGTCAAGTGGGTCCTGGGGGTTTTTAGTCTCTTGCATGTTTTTTAAAGCAAATGTTAGAAACAAGGGCAGGTGAGGAAGGAGGGAGAAAAATCAGGTGAAATTTTATGGCTGCCAGCTTGGCACATGCCAAAACCTGCACTAGGGATTGGATATTTTGACCTGAAATTGTAAAAGAGATGAGGATTCCAGAAGCACTAGAAATCTGCTCCATTACTGTTTCATGAGAATAATCAAAGGTTTACAATATATCACCTACAAAGATACTTCACCTACTTCAGACAAGCCCTACAAAATTAAGGTAACAGTGGCTGAAAAGAGGACAAACCTATTTGACCACACCCTCAGATAAGGTCTGTGGGGCCAGAAGCAAGGTTGTAGTGAGAAAAGCACAGGCAAGACTTTCAGATAGCACAGGTAGACATTAGAAAAAGGGTCTGTAAACCAGGCAAACAACTGAAGCAGATAGATGAGGAGAATGAAGAATTCCCACTCCTGGAGGCTGCAAAACACAAGTTAAACACATCTGTCAGCTAAAGACAGAACTGACAGCTGATGGTGCCTTGGGGCCATGCACGGCCAGACCATTTCTTCAGGTCCCTCTCAGAGACCTCCTCTGCCCCCATGGCTATTTAATTAGTGCAATGACAACACAGTTTTGATAGTGTTTACTTTCAGATGTAACATTCACTTCTTAAAACTGCTTTCATGGAAAACAGAAGCAAAAGCTATGTAAATCAAATGAATGTCAAATTGCAATCAGGGAAGCATAATTTAAAAAGACAGATGCGTTCAGCACCATAGGACTCAGCCCTGCAACACACTACCTGAGATTTTACGTCCTGGCTGTGACTCTCTCACTGACACAATCACACAGAGTGTGTTACATGTGGGAGCAAAGCACCAAGGACAAACAGAGATGGGAGCAGAGTTCAGCAGCACAAACAAGTTGGCCTGGAGCTGTGGAACAGCTGGAGTCAAGAGAAGCCATAGAATCCAGGCAAGAGCCTGTGGGCCCCTGGACAGGGAGGAAAAACAGGCAGGGCTGCCCATCGAACAAAATTCCCTTTTCCTCTATCTCTCATTTCAAGAGGGGATGTTAGCCAGCAAGCTACTAAAAAATGTCTAGAGACAGCAACCCTGGGGCCCACTTCAGATGCACACACTCTTCTCTCAACAACTTGTTGCAAGAGAGAAACCAGAGAGCCGTAAGACATGCCAATGGTGTGCACATTTCCCACTGAGAGAAATAAAAACCTAAATAATTTAGGTCAAATTGACCCAAAATAGATTAAAAATATTTCAGTTTGCTAGGTCAGACAAAAAGTTTTCCTCTTGGGTCACTTGGACACCAGCCGATGGAGGCCCGTGCATGCCCAGTGACGTGGAGCATGTGAAGGCAGGTGTCTCACTGCCCATGAGTCACCCACTACAGCATCTTCTTTTCCAATTGCCACAGCACAACATGAGGGTTGCTGTCCAGCCATGAAGCCCTGCCCAAGGAGGAGACTCAAAGGATGATGCAGCCAAAATAAAAATTTCCATGAGGCTCTCAGCAGAAGCTCACACAGATTAAATGGAATATTGAACTAAGTTACAGAGTGTTTTGAAATTCTGTTTAACTTTTTGCATGTTTTCCTCAGCTGAAAAACAAAGAGACTTTTGTGGGAGGGTTTTGTATTTGGTTTTTTGCTTGTTTTTTTTTGGGGGGGGGGTTTTCTGTTTTGGTATGGGTTTGTTTATCTTAACACCTAATCTATGTGGCAAATAAATATTTTAATATAATTTTTAACAGAAAGCAAATTCCTTTTGACTAGCTAATGAACAGGAAAAATGACATAGGCATATATCCACTCTAAAAGCAGAAAACAGTGGAAAAGAATCTCAAATTCATGCAAGAATAGGGAAGTCATCCAGAATGAAAGTCAAGTCAGTGATTACTACACATAATCAAATCAAGTAAAGGCAGAAGATCAAATTGCGTTCAATAAACTTAGTGACACTCCTGTAATCCCTAGTGCAGGTTAATATCCATTTTAGATCAGAAATTTTCTAAAAATAAGCTTCAAGTTCACTGAAATATTCTTAGACACAAGTGCATTTTTATAACTAACAAAAAAATTGGATGACGGTTTTAAATTTCTATCCTTTAAAACATGTCAGCATAAACAGCCTTGTGACATTCCAGCTTTACTGTTTTCAGTAACTATCCCCAGGTTTCTGGTAGATTTCTTAAAGCATACATCCTTTATACTTCTCCCTGTGAGCTGAGTAGGTTCTTCCCCAGTTTAAATATTTTGATATATCAGGTGGTTCAGTCCCTAGGAAGTTCATGGCAGTTTCATCTTTCTCAGAGGAGCACTATATTTTGTGCACTGTGGCAGTGATTTCCTCTCAAACCCTTTGTATGGAAAATCATTTCCCCTCCCAGCTCTGCTTTGAGCATGTTCTGAGGAAAAACACACATTCATTCAGGAGATGCCATTTTATCACAGTCACTTCTCACATCAAACTTACATTTCAAAGCAGCACTACTGAAAAATAGCCTACCCTAAGAAATTTACTTATACTTACTCTTGGGCCGACTGTTCCAATAGGTCCAGCTGGTCCTACTTCTCCCTAAAAGAAATCAGGACTTCAGTGATCTTGATGTCAAGTTTAGTTTTAAAAAAGAAAGTCTGCAAGTAACTGTTTGTATTTATTTTATCATCCTATATTTCATATGTGTTTGTCTGAATCCAAGTTTGATAGAAACACCTGGAAACACACCATTTTGCCACTCTTAGCTTTTACTCACTCAATATCTATCACAGAAGCCCATCACTTAGCTACTTAAAAGTCTAGAGGTCTATCTTCAGAATCACCAACTAAATTATTTCTAATGTTAATTATTTTTAGCCTAAAAGACATGAGCTTTTATGTTTATGATGATGAATTAAGAAGACCTGATGAATCTGTAAGATGAAGAACTGCCCTTCTCCCCTTTCAGTTAATAGGGGTCTAAGTGTTTACTTAAGACTATCTAGGACACTGTAGTTAAACTGATATATGCTTTCCATCTCCATAGTGGAACCCCCTTCCCTCCCACCTCCCAGTTTTAACTAAAACAACCACATCCAGCTCTGGACATATATCATCTGAGATTCCACTGAAATGAAAATAAACCACATAATGGATGCACAGCCCCACGAGGCTGCTAAAAACTTTTTGAAACACTTGGCAAAATGCGAAAGAAACTTCAAATTTTGCATGGCACCATACACACCTAACCATTGCTGTCTAACCATCTTAACCCCCCACGACTTTGAAACATAATCTCTTAAATGGATTAATTTTTTCATCTTACCTCAACTCCTTTGGGGCCTTGTGGCCCTGGAGGCCCTCGGTCACCCAGAGCTCCCTAAATATCCAAACAAACACAGTGAGAACTTACATCAACTGACAATCATGTTGGTCTAGATTTTCCTCTTACAAACCTGGACTAAAATCCAAAACTGAGGTGGCAGACTTAATTTCTTACCACTGCTCATAGTATTTCCCTTAGAAAGCCAGGAAAAGATGCAGAAAACCAAGAATTGTACAAACTTCTACACAGATTTAGCTGAAACATTATTCTTCTGATGTTGTAAGATGGAAATAAGAAAATATTTGAACACAATAGAACAATTCCTCTCTTTTTATAGAGGTAAAGCACACTACTATATTAAAATTAAAGCATCCTCAATGCACAGATCTTTTATTAGGGTAGTCTTTAGAATAACATGTGTTGACAACATCGCAATGGAAATAAACTACAAAGTGAATTTAAACCACCTAAACTACTTGTGATTTTCAGCCCTTACTTTTCTATTAGGATTATACTCAGCTTCCCAGAGATAAAGCACCTTAACCTCTGCCAACTCGGAGTTTTCATGACTGCTCACACCAAGATTTCCAAAACTTTGTTAAAAAGACTTTGCAGCTAGCAGTGTGTCAAAAACTTTGGGCATCCCAATTACAGTGGGATAATTGGGAAAAGCACTTGACCTGGCATGGAACAAAAAAAATGTGTAAACATATTAATGTTCTGGGAAACCTAAGCTTAACCATTTTAGATAAAGCAACAAGAACAAAGAAACTGCCCTTTAGGAGAGATATGATTATCCTCTGAAGAAAGCAATAGTGGGAAAGTGTAAGACTTATTAACTGTGTACTAATGAAGCTGAAGTCTAGACATTGGTCCAGGCATTGGTCCAGCAACAATTTACTCAGCAGACAAAGTAAAATGGAAGAGGAAAATGGAACAGGCCATCTCAAGGTAGTGAGTCACACTGAAGAGCCCATCAGTCTGGGAAGGACTGGGGTGGAGTGCTGCTTGACATACCACCACAGAAGTGACAGGAGGGCTTTCAGCAGCACTACATAAGTGATATTTTTATATGGTTAGTAATGAAATTGTCTCATTGGCGTAACTGTTGTTTTATTCTGTCAGCAAAGCCCGTCAGGAGCTATGGCTTTCAGTGCAATGTAAGGGCATAGTGGAAATAGCAGCAGCACTGCTTCTGTACACACCCTTCCACTGCACTTAACTGGGTCCAGAAAAAGCTCCAGACTGTAAACTGAATATAAATGAAATTTCCATCTCCTCCTTGGGGTTTCAGGCAACAAACAGAAAATGAAGGTAGTCGTTACACATGTGCCAAAGCGTCTGGAAAAAAAACGGGAGTCAGCAAATGGGGTATCCTGTATTTCACATACATAACTTCCCAGCTGACCATCCCTTCCGGAAGAGGTGAAATTCCCAATGATCACTTTATTAAAATGCGTTATACAAACAAACATAAGTTAACAGGGGAAGGAAGCTCTTAGCTACTTCCATGGTACAATACACACTGCTGGAAAAACTGCAGTGGTAGTCAGCATATTCCGACCATCCTTTCCTCTCACTTTTCTTGGTTAGCGAGCATAAATACTTGCAAAGAATAACACAGGAAACAAACAAAGTTATTTCAGAACTTCTTAAAAACATTCTCATTCCCTTTTTCTTAAAATGTGTGTTTTGTTATTTTTTTTAATAAGTGGTGGATCAAGATCAAACACCTTCTAAAATATTGTTTCCAAGCTGAGTAATGTCCTGTAGACCAAATTACATAATAAGTCCTTTGACCATTGATTTAGAGACGTCAGATTTGCTGATTATTGCACTAATTTGGGGAAAATTCACAATCCAGAACTTCTACTGGCATTTAGGGACAGCCGATCACACTCAACAGAGCTTAAACTTCCAAGAGGTTGAATTTATCCTCACCAACTGCTAAAAAATACAGCTTACTCTGCTTTCTTGGCTTTTAAAATGGGTATTGCTTCTGAGGAAGCATAAACAAAAACATGAGGAAAATAACAGCATAGTGAGAACAGTTTTCTAGCAATAAAAGCTGGAAGAAATTTTTTAGAACTGCAGTCAACTCAAGGCAGCTGGGAATCCCAAAAGCCAAACATTTCCAAACTTATGCAGACCTTCTCCCTCAGTACTGGGAGCAGTGTAAGAGTTTTTCCAGTTTGGTAATCCTTCTTTTCAAATGTAAGCCACCAGTTCTCCCTGACTAAGGCAGGCTAAGATTTTTGTCTCTAATACCAAATGTGCTGGAGAGCACTGAATCTGGTTCAGCTATGTAATTTCTGTACCAAAGGAACATGGAGTCTCAAACTTTGTAATCCACCTCTTAGTTCCTTTTTTTTCCTGGAATCTGTGAAAAGGCAACAAATCAGTAACATACGTATTAAACATCAACAGAATTCTAACAAAAACTCTTCAGATATAATGTGCCACAACACAATCTCACTGAGGAAACTGAGCAGCAGGGATTAGACCTGCTACATCATTCATGTATAACCTTGGATGATTAAATCTGAACTGCAGTTCAAGAACTGTTGTATTTCTTTTGTAGTATTTTCCCTAGACCCAGAGTCTTTCATCAACACGGGTTTTTTTGTAAACACCCTGGTAACTCAGAAACACAAGAGCAAGTGCCACTGCAATGGTCAGGCAAACTCATTCATATAAGGCCGCTAACATTATACATAATTGCATACAAACAAGTTAGCAAAGCAATAGATCGAATTGAAGGTGGACACCTGTTTCTAGAAACACAACTTCTCCTCAATTTGCCCCATCAGATAACTAGCTCACAGCCTTCCTAGTAGATTCACGTTTATTTTGGTAAAAGGCTCTTGATACAGTTGAAATAGAAGAGATATGGAAAACATTGGCTATGGCTTCAGCAACTGGGTTATTCGACAGGTTCTTAAGAATGATCACCTTTGGCATGGAGGTATTGTAACAAGCTTCAAGGTACAAATAAGACCTTATCTTTAAACTCTTTACTGCTCCCCATCCTATGTTTTCTTGAGTAGTCTGTTACAGAATTTCACAACTCTGTTGATAGAAAATGTTGTAATTTCCATGTCTGTTTATTCATAGACAACCTGTATGTTTTGTTCTTGGACAAATAATATTGTTGGTCTTGCACAGTTGTGTCCTGGAATAAAAATGGCCAGAACTGTACTACGGAGATAAAGCCTTCTCATGCTTTGTGCAGTGGCATTAATGAGACATCTTACTTCATGTATTCTACAACTTCACTTAATTTCTAACGGCATTATTGTGCTTTTATTTCAGAGAGATCTGGCAATGTCTTTGGTCTAAGTTTATAGTAGGATTTATTGTTTTAGTCCTTTATGAATCAATCTGAAATAACTGAAGTGGAATGAATTAGCAAAAAGTGCAGTTTTTAGATAATGTAAAGATGCTCAACTTTGTTTCATATACAAATTTCATTCTGCCATACTTGTGCCTATTTACCACAGAAAATACAATGTAAGAATAGTCCCAAGGCTGATGACTGAGGAACTTCATTGGTACCTGCCTTTCAACAAGTAGTTAATCTTCAGATATTATTCAATCATCTTCCTCTGGGTTAATTTCTGAGCCACCTGCACTTTTTGTATCAGTCCCAGTTTAACAAAAATTTCCTATATCTGCTTTCATTCAAAGCTGCATTGAAAACTCTATCCATGTGAATTATTGCCTAAGCTGGGACTAAAATTTTAGTCTACTAAAGAGCAGAAGCTAAATTATTCTGGCACAGTTTTGTAGATAAATTTTATCCTTTATTGTTATTATCCATAATTTAATCTGGCATGTGAATTCTACACATTTTCCATATCTTCAACTACTATTTCTTTTAAAAATTGTTTAAAACAATTTTTAGTACTCAGGTGGAACCTGAGTAATACAAAGATCTGCATACATTTGGCATGCATTTTATTTAAATACAGGTGAAACATACGCTACTTTCCAGCTACACAGCACTTTTTCACACTTATTTTGCCATTACAGGCTTCCACCTAACACAGTAATTACTCTCAGAACTGCATGGACAGCATTGAACACTCGAGTAACTTCCTCATATAAATACCTGAGGCAAAGTATCTGCATTCTGACAGTAAGATTATCTTCTCATAATGCCAGTGTCCATCTCTCAGAGCCTTTTCCTCAGAGACTTACACAATTTACTGTTATTTTTAATAGGTTTTCATATAATCTTACCTTATGACCTTCAGGGCCATTTAATCCAGGTACACCAATATCTCCTGGAAAACCCTAAAGAAATCACACAGACAAATGATTTGCAGAGTAGGAATGTTTTCAATGTACTTGTTTTGATTCTGTTCATTCATTTAATAAACCTGAGTCACAGAAACAAGAAATAAATTTGTTCTACCATCCCCAAAAATGTCAAAATCCATTATGTTTCCTTGAAAGGACTTGGATAAGTGACAGATTTTAGGCAGCTTTCGTTAAACTCAATTTAGCAGATGTCAGCATGGATTTAATTTCTCTTAGGATAAGATTTTTTATCCGCTAAGCAATGTTTGAAATTAAATCATTGGACTGGTTTTGAGGCACAAAAAAACCACCACAAAGCAGGCAGTACCAGGTCCTGCACTTATGAATTCAACTACCTTTTTAATAAAGTTTAGAGAGCAGCTGAAGCCCTTTAATCCTTGGCCACACTTTAAGGACAAGATCACTGCAAGATTAAGAAAAAGGTAAGAAGCCTTTTGCCTCCCAATCAGCAGATGATAATCTATGTCTGGCTGGCAGTAACTGAAGGTCACCAGCATGTGGCATTATTCAGAACAGGCCTTTGTGAAATAGTTTGTAGTACAGGTCAAGCTGTTAATAAAGAAAAAGTAAATATGCACAGAAAAGGAAACAACTAAAATTATCCCTGTGAACCACCTGGCCAGCAGGCATTGAGTTGGGACACCATGAGGATGCCTCTGTGTCAGAAGAATTCAGCTACAGCTAGATTGTTTTATAAGAAACGGGTATATTTTAAGGAAAAAAAAAAAGGTGCAGCTAACCCTTATGCAATACAGTAGTGAGTTAAATTTCATTAATATCCAGAGAGGATACCTGATCTTTACATTTGTAGGATAAAATAAAGCATTGGTAATTGACCTTTTAATTAGCACATGGCTCATTCAGTCCCCTGTCAAGATTTCATTTAATTTTTCTTTTTTATTAAACTTTTACATTTCATTAAATTTTGACCATCTGAAAACAGCAAGATCGCCAGTCCCTCTGAGCAAAATATTTATTACTACATCTAAGCACACCTGTGGTGTAACACAAGGAAAAACAAGTTTTCTTCTTAAGAGAAAATCATTACAGATTAAAATGTGTAAGTATTACTCCTTGCATGCATACTTGTTCCAATAACAGAAACAAAAGCACATACACATTCAGAACATTTTTTTTTAAATCAGGTTTAGGATTTGGATGCTAATGAGTCTAAAACAAAACCACTAAAGAGTAAAAATGGTCTGAGTTTTCAGAAGATGTGGAACAACTCTAACACTCAACATTTCACAATACACCACAGTGGTTTCTCTTTTTTTGGCCATAAAGCAGCAATTACAAGTAGAGCTGTGCAACAATTCCAACATGCCTCTAGGTGGCACGGAGCATATTATTTACATGTGACCAAAGCCCTGAGACTCACACCTGAAATACTCACTTGTATCACCCTCGATTTCTATACAGCTCAAAAGAGGAGGTTGTTGTTTGTTTTTTTTTTTAAATCCTGGCCACCATTATCTGCTGAAATACACTCAAGAGTTAGGTCAATTCCTTGGAAGGCTTTAGCTTGTCCTTTCTTAATTTTAAATTTGCTTATTTATAGACCTTAGTTACCATGGGGTGAGTTGTTTCATGCATCTGTACGTCTTTAAGTTTCTAATGTGTGAACAAGTGCTAAATGCTGACACACACAAAATTTCCTCTTGGCAATAAACATTCCAGAAAACAATCTGTCTAGAAAAATGTTGATTTAGAATGATTCTAATTATTTTATAAAGGAATACATCTACTTTATTTATTTATTTGTTTAAATTTTTCTAGAGGGAATTCAGTAAGGATCATGTAGTTGTGGACAAGTACTATTGCAGATAAAACAAAAAAGGTATTTTGAAATCTCTGCATGTCAGGCAAAGTCCTAGGATACAAGAGGGTTACTGGCCTGAGAACATCAGCACTAAACAATGCATTTAAAATTTTAAAATCCTCATAATTTTTATCTTTTCTTTGAAGCTGGATTAAAACTTTTCCTTTTGAGCACAACCATGGAGAAAACACAGATGCTATGGCAGCATTAGAACACCGTTTCTAAGATGTTCTCACATTAATAATCCATGAAATAAGTGTAATAATCCAGGACACAAACAGTCACTTAAGACAATTCCAGGAAAAGAATGAACCAGGAAGGAGTTCTTGAAACACCTC
This sequence comes from Aleadryas rufinucha, assembly GCA_013397815.1. Lineage (NCBI taxonomy): Eukaryota > Metazoa > Chordata > Aves > Passeriformes > Aleadryas > Aleadryas rufinucha. Next base: position 338,474 of record VZTH01015603.1, on the reverse strand, counting down.
AGCAATGGTGCTTGCCATTCAGGTTCCTCGCAGTGAAATGGGATACATCTCCAGTGATACCTAAATTTGCCATGAGTTATTCAGCAGCCAGGTCCCTGGGAAGTTACTCCACATTAAAAACTCATTATTCTTCCCTAAGTGAAAGGCCAGGAGATTAATGTACAGTTTCCAGCAGCAATGTAGTTTTCAGTAGAGACTATTCAAAACAAAACATCCCTTGATATTATGACTTCTATGAAAATGCAGAGTCTTAACTTCCATCAGCCAGAAGCCTGGCAGCTGGTAGCATACAAATTATTTTCAAAATCTTGCTACAGATGTGGTCTTTTGCCAGCAAAGCACTTTAGAATCCACTTCATTTAATCAAAAGAGACGTGGTATCAGAAAAACCTGAAGTGTAAACTATCTTAACACGAATGTGCTTCAACTTTGCTGTGGAAGTGTGGCTTTTTGTACTGAATATTTATATATAAAATGAACATATTTATTGCTCTCATTTAGCTATATAATGTTTAATTAACAACAAAATGCAGAGATGACCAAGTTGTTACTATGTTAGGGCATGTCTTAGTGCCCCAGGGAGGAGCAATCTGCCAAAGCTTTTGCTTTTCTTTTGTTTGTTTTTCTGTGTGGCTGCTAATATGGAAGAAGAATATCAGAAATGTTTGGAAATTACACTCCATTTTCATGGGGAATTCTCTCATATTTGCAGAATCCCACTTCAAACTGTTTTCACACAACATTTGCCAGCATTGCTGGCCACCCATCTTCATGCCCTTGGCTGCCCTCAAGGGGATCAGGACACAAGCACTGGAGGAAGGGCACCGCAGAGGGAAAATGTCTCCAGGGACTGCAATAGTCACTTCATTCACCAGCTTTCCCTGCTCCAAGAAGAATTAATTCAATAGCATGTCGCAATTCATTTGAATGAGAATTTAGAATAAATGTTCAGAAGCAAGACTGACTGAATGTAGCTACTGAACTTCAACAAGGTACCTTATTAGAGATTCATTATTAATTATTATAATCAAATCACAAAAGGAGGGTTTCTGCAAAAAACTAGAGTCTCTTTGAATTGAGAAAATGAGCTGTGATTTTATATTCTCCATTTAGTGTTTATTATTCTTCTGAAAGGACGTGTTATGCAGACATTGAACTTTGGGAAAGGACCACATAAAGATTCTGTGCAAAGGCAGGTAGAGAGTATAAACAATTCTACAACAAGAGCAGCTCTTCAGACATATGCCAGAACATGCAATTAATTCAGCCTTTAAATTGTCTTTATTTCTACATTTCCTACAAATCATTTGCATGCAAGTTATTTGATGCAATATTGAAACAGGAGGCTATGTTATCACTGCACACCTGGCTCTGTTTGCAAAAACTCAAAAAATCATGTGATAGTGCACATGAAACATGCACTAAAAATAAAGTTTTTGTTAAATGAACACCACAAAGCAGCCAGTGATTCACTTACAAAATGTGTGCCTTTTTGACTCTTTACTGTTATTTAATGTATCCTTTTCCTTTGTAAGGCTGCCTTGAGAATGAAACACACCAGCTGAATCCCATGCAAGTACCTTCCTGAAGGAGTAAGCTAACAACTTCGGACCAAAATACCGCACAGATGAAAAAACTTCTCTTGAAGATAATGACAAATGCTCTCTGCTTCAGATGAAACCTATTTATAACACTCAGAGAACATCTGAAGGCACATCTGAAGAGAACTATCACCTTCATTTTGGAGGAATAATTAAATGCGATTCCTAGAGCAAAATTTAGCTATAAAATATTCTGAATACATGTGGAAGCATGTTAAAGGCTTGTCTAATTTCATTGGCATTAACAATAAGCACTGCATACTTCATTGTACACAGTAAACAGAGACACTGTGGGTTAAAACAGTCAGATCAGCATTTTACAGTTGTCATACCAATAAAACAAAACTCTAAAGAAATTTCATATTTTGGCAGCTCGTTTTCAGATGCATGACGAAGCAGCAAAATGTGTCAACTGATGAAGAATACACTCCATGAGGTGCTCACTGAATACATCCAGCGGTTTGTGAGCAGCAGGCATTCAGGCACGCGACAGACCCTGGCTCTGCAGAAACATATCCAGCAGAGAATTTGGCTTGACACTGCAGGACTCCTGCACTGAAAAAAACACTCGGCAGCCAACCCTCGTCCAGCCACCCAGAGAGCGAGAGTGGGACCTCTGTCCCTCGCTCTGCTCGCTCCTGCCATCAGCACTGCAGGTCTCTAATGGACTCTGGCTATGGGTGGGTGTCTTATTTCAACTCTGATCTGGTGTATCTTGGCTGCACAGCTGCAGAGGAAAGATTTAGCAAGCAATTCACTGGTAATCTGCATGTAAAACCACAAAACCCAGTGAGAATGATTGGACTCTACCTGCCCTGCTCCCACCACTGTGTGCAGAGATGGTTATAGACTTCAGCTGCTGTAGTGTCAGAGTCACAGCAGTTCACATGGGAAGAAAATCAGGGAGAGGACTACTTACTCTTTACACTGGAAATTAAATACTCAAATGTGTAGGTGGAAAGACCAAAGGATCCCCAATTTATTATATCACATTTACCCAAAACAAACTTGAACATGGGGACTGGGCCCATTTCTAAATCCCACTGTCTTAAGTGTTGGACAAAAGGAGACAGAAATAGCTGGAAGTGGTCTCTGAGAGGTTCTGCCACCGGGCAGACAGAGCCTTGTTCCTCCTGCTCACATCAAAGTCCAACAAATCCCTGTATAGGCTTGGTTTTGGTTTTTTTTAGAATAAAATCTTTCATAGAAGGCATATGGTATGGATTGCCACATCTATACCAAATTCAAAGTACTCTCATCGTAAGACACTAATTCATCACATTCTTCTATTCCCAGAAACATCAAGGGAACATGTAGTATAGGATACAATGTGTGTTTTCTACATGGGGTCACAGGAAGTCTGACCATTCCGATAATGAAACAGGAACAAGGAAAGCAGTCCTGTCTGACCTGCTAGCTGTCTGGTTTTGGAAGATGAGACATGATCGGATACATGACAGTAGACTTTTATTCTAGAAAAATCTACATTATTTGCTCATACTTCATATATTCAGTTGTGTCTAAATAACTTCTGGCAACAACAACTAGCTTATTTTTATAAGACAATGTAACAGGAGGGCAAGACACGCTCTTCAGTTTTAAGCTGCTTATTTTAAATTCCTTTCATCATAGAACTTCTAGTATCTTCAATTTGTCCAAAATCCCAGTATGCTGCTATCCTACATCCCTTCTGTTTCTATTTTGCCATATGTTGACCATATTTACATGAAGTAAAAGGTGGAAAAACCTTTTGCTTTATTTGGACCTGTCTTGCATGACTGAAGTTAAGAGAAACACTGCTTTGTAGTTTTAACCCTGCCATTTTGCAGACAATTACTCAGAAAAAAAGTATCTGGAGACTGAAGTTTTAATTATCTAGCATCACGCACTTTACTTGCCTTCTAATGATGAAGTAATTCTGCACTCCTGAGCAAGAGGAAATGCTGAGCTTTTCAGACAAAGATTCCCATCCACATCTGCCCTGAGGGTAACTATCCCAGAATGATGATCTTTTCCCCAGACACAAAGGAGCAGCATGTCTGTGTTGGAACAAGGAACTATGAAGGACTACCAGCATAGGCACCAGGGGCAGCAGGACACAGGCTTCAAGACCAACACTTTGGGATTAACCTGCCGCAGGTCTCCCTTGCTGGAAGCAATGCAAAGAGGTGATGCAAGGGCCTCTTCTGTTAATAATGAAGAGGCTCGAAAAATCTAAAATCCTGAGCCACAGAGGGTGGCAGCTGTGGACAACATGCACAGGCTTTGTGTCTCCTGCACGCCCTTTGACTAAAACAGAGAGACTTATTCTGACAAAACCACCTTGTGTTGCAACAATGCACTTTCCAGTGAGTTTTCTCTCAGTGAGGGCTTTTGCCTAATAAGAAAGGTAGGAACATAGAGCCTTGGTTTGAGGAGATACGCTCAAACACATGTAAAGGCAGAAAAAAGGTCATTGCTAATATATGTCTTCAGTTCAAATTTTGTTTTAAAAAAAGGAAAACCCCAAAATAACCAAAGAAACCCCACCACAAACCAAACAAAACCCAAAATATATTCATTGCAGGAGGCTGATTAGAAAGAACAATCCACAATTTCTGCTTTCATGTCTCCGGCAAATACGCGTGTCTGTGTATAAATAAGTCTTTCTGGTACAGACCGCAGCATTTTTCCTTAAAGCCCGTGGTATAAATGCAAAAAAAAGCACTGAAATGTGACAATTTGGAGACTGACAGTTTCTGTGTAGACTTCCATAGCACTAAGGGGTTCTTAGGAAACTTCACGTCTAGATTCAACTAGGCAATGCTTTCCAGATAACTGGTGTTTATTCTTTGTGTTTCTTGAAAGAGGTGAAGACGCAACTGGGCCTGGAAAATCCCATTTGTAAACATGCCGTAGTATTTACAAATGGAAGTGTGCCTGAGAAATCACATGAGTGTCATTCCAGGTGTAACCCATAACAACAGGTGTCAAGAGACAGCAAATCCTAATCATATAAGCAAATGAAGAACTACTTTGTATTTAAAGATCCCGTATGTTAATATTTTGCAGAAAAAAAAATTATGAGCTGGAATCTTTTGTACTTTATGGAGGAGAATGAATTCATCAAATATGACTGAATAAAAGTATCTTGCTAATTCAACTAAGAAAACAGTATTTTATGAAGCAAACCCATTTACCTCTTATTTTCATAGTTTAGAACTATTGAATTTAGACATTCAATTTACCTCTATCAAGCAATTTCTTACCTCAGGTCCCTGAGGACCCAGTGGTCCATGGGGTCCAGGTTCTCCAATTTTCCCCTTGAAAAAAATCCAAACAGTTAAGATTTCTGATGATAATTTATTTTTAACAACAGATTGCTATGAAGATTTAAAAAAACATTTATTAACAAAAAGGCCAACAGAAATGTTGAGATTACCTTTTCACTAAATAGGAAATTTTATAGCTGCCTCTTTTTGGATATTATTAAAATTAGTTCTTCACATCTCTTTAAAGTCACAACAAAAAAAATTCAAATTAGTTTAAGACAGAATATTGGAAGTTTTGGGAGGAACCATATAAAACCCCCTTGAAATATATAGCTGTTTTCACAATAAAAACTACATATTATTTAAATGTCCAGAAAGTAACTGTTACAGGTATTGGTTACACAGTTATTTATATATTTTAAGTATCCAATCATAGCCAAAGAAATGGCAGTTTTGTGCTTAATAACAGTAAAATTAGATCCTATCCACATGGTTTATTGACGCCATTATATACAAATTTCAACCCATCTAAAAATGGGCCAAAATATTTCTCTACGTTTTATCTGTTCTTCCACATTTTCATAAGATTTCTGCCACCATAACTAGATGTTACTTGAGCAAAATTAAGGTCTGACCTGGAAAACATTTCTCTAATTTTTAACATGAATGATTTAATTGTAAATTTATTCTACAAAGTTCAGTTTCCATTACTTGCAGGACTGAGGTCTCACAGTTTAATTTAACGTAAGTCACAAGGTTGGTCACATTCAGCTTGTGCTTAAAATCCTCAACTCTTTCAGGAATAGGCTGATTCACATGCTTATCTTCACATGAAAATTCTTGTATCTTTAAAAGCAAAAAAGACGAGTTTTCCCATCTAAGCTTAAGCAAATTTGCATAAGTTTACTGCAGGATTAGTGTTTCTATTATAAACTCTATGGGACAAGGAAAGTGTTTTTTATTAAATTTAAGGGCCTATGACATTGATGAGGTCTAAGTAGGTTTACCAGATATTGGCTTAATTGCACACAAGAAAACTGACACTGGAATGAGTATTGGCAACTTTTAATTACATATGGAAAAGAGACAGATATTAGTGCTAAGAACAGGTGAGGAAAAGCCAGGTAATCCTTCACAGTATGCCTTTTCTGCATCAACATTTACAAACCCAGCAGAAGTGGCAGCACTGCACAGATGCATTTAAAGTTGCTAAAAATCAGTAAATACAGGAATTCATGACTATTCCCATCCCTGTGAGAAATGACTGGCTGCTGTTAATGAAATCTCACACACTCCCTCCAAATCCAGCTAGTCCAAATGGTCATCCTGAAGTTCCCAAAGCTCTCAGTGGATTTGTTTCAAATACTACCATCATGTCCATTCCCCCACACAGTGATTATCACAGAATATCTAACATCCTAAGCACTCTATTAAAATTTGACACATACACTGATCTTTGTAATAAAGTCTCACATCTTAGGATCTGACTCACTCATTAACACCAGTCACTAGAAATAAAAGCAGCTTAGACCTTATTCTTTGTGCATTTTGGATTAGGTCACTTCTAGGGGATTACATGCACTGTGAACATAACAACCACACAAAAGGGTCAAATATCAACAGTAGTATAAAATATCAAGCATCAACAACATATATGATACATTGAGAGCAAAATTTGATGTGTAAACTTACTGGAGGTCCTGGTTTTCCTCTGATCCCTGGGGGTCCTGCTAAACCACGAGCACCCTGAAAAAAGAAAGCTATTAAATACACATGAAAATGAATTGTTATGTTATGTTGGAAGCAATAAATTTCTGTATTTTGACACCTGAAATGGGCTTCAAAAGAATTCTGCAGGATGAAAACTATCTTCTAACATTCAACTTTCATCAAAAGAGTTCTCACAGGATGTGCTATTTCAGTGACTTCTGATGTACTAGCCAAACAGGAAAGAAGATCCTTATTTATCTCAGTCTGATGATGTGAAGGAGCATGCCAGACCATGTGCTGCTGCTAACCACAGTAGGTCCAGGTGAGCTGCAGATGAACCTCAAAGGTCAAGGGAAAAATACCTTTTACAACAATTCCTTAGCAACATTCAGATCATACCATAATCCTTGTTTGATGCACCTCTATACACACAGATGCCAGAATTCTGCCTGTGCCCTTTATTTGTCTTTGTTTATCCTTTCCATAACCGAGTTTTAATTAGCAGAGAATTCCTTAAAAATATGTTAATTCAGTGATATGCAGAAAGTTTTACTACTGCATTCTACTTTCATGCAACCGACCTGCTGCATTTTAAGAGACTCTCAAGCCTGATGAAGTTGCTGAAATTGGATAGTTTTGTAAAACAATGCAATTATAACCTACCTTGTCTCCTGGGTACCCCTGATCTCCTGGCTCTCCTGCAAGGCCATATTCACCCTAAACAACATATAATTTTATAGAGACATATGTATGTAGCTTAAAATGTGGCACTTTTCAGAAACAGGGAACGAGAAAGATTAATTCAATATTCACTACTTAAAATCAACATAGATCTTTGACAATGCAAGGTGTTGTGCTGAAATACCTTTTCCAGGAAACTCTACAGACACAGACCTGGATATTATTATGTTCAGTAGTTAGTGTTCTGTTCAGAAAAAAGTTTGTCTAAGGTACCAGATCATGAGACTGACATAATTTTAAAAAATAAAAGTCAGAAGAGAAAGAAATCAAAAGGAAAAGGGGAAGGTTTTGCCAAGTACATTATGCTCAAGATTTAATGGAGGGAGTCTGAAAGAACCGTATATCTCTAAGATAATGAAACTATTTAAATCACCTTATCACCTTTCATTCCAGGCTGTCCCACACTCCCTGGGAAACCCTGTTAAAATAAAGAAAACATAAATCCAATGTTTGACTATAATTCGGAAAGCAGCATAGGCGCGGGGCTGTGGGATCATTTTATAGCATACCATGGGCCCTGGAATTCCTGATGGTCCACTCGGTCCTGCTGGCCCCATGTCTCCCTATCAAACAGCAAGAAAGGTGACTGCATTGATGAAATGGAGTAACTTAAAGACTCCTAACAGAATTCTGTATTTTTCTGCACCACAGAGAGAAACTAAAATATTTTTTAGGCTAATTTCTTAGAGTAAAAAGGTATCCATATCGTAAGTCCTCCACATTTACAGTTCCCAAAGTCATCAGCAGAAACACAAGAAACAAAACTTACCGCTTCTCCTGATTATAGAAGATTAGATTGGATTATAAATTCAAGAGAAGGTCACAGTGTATTAGGTTTAAAATGCAAATTAAGGAAGCTTTCTTTTGTACTGCAGCTACACATTCAGTGGCCATTGCTGCTGTCCTTAGGGTTATGTGACAGCACTTCTCTGTAGGTATCAAATTTGGCTTAAAGAAATTATTCCATGATGAGTAGGGCCATAAAAAGTGGCCCTTTTATAGTCCTTCTACTTGGATTTCTCATCTATCAGTGACTTCTACAAGTCAAAAGAAAAAAAAAAGAAGAAAAAAACCAGAAGTAGAGATGTGACTCTTCCAAAATACTAAGTGTACAGAATCAAACCTACATTCTGACGGGCACGGTAACCTTTTCTGTTCTAATGTACCTTCAGAGTCCTTATTACAACTCTTCTTTCTGGGATTCATTGAGGCAGTTTTATGACAGGAAAAAAAATAGTGAATCACAAAAATTAAGAATCTTAAAAGATCAGCACAGCAACACCAACAATATTAATGAAAAATAGTGAGCTAAAAATAAGACATGACTTAGAATAGTTAAAACTATATTACAACGGGAAAAGCCTATCTACGTTCTGCCTATTCAACCTCTTGGGGAAAAAAAAAACCAAAAAGGCAATGTTATATTTCTGTGGCTACACATGAATTTAGCAACACATATGAATAAAGAAATCTTTTGCCATTTGCTGAGAGTGACATGGAAAAGATGAGATGGACAGCTATGCATTTCCAGTTGAGCACACATTCATTATTCTCTGGAGACTCTTTCAGCAATGTTAGCAACCACGTTCTTCTGCAGCCATCATCAGACTTAGGGATCACTGAAGAAAAAGCAAGGCCGATCATTCAGTGTCTTAATAGTGCTTGGTAGAGCTCTCAAGGAAATTGCCACTCTACATTGCTTTAGCTTTCCATGACTGCTCAAATGATATATTCTGTCACCCTAGCTGATCAAGTAAATTGTTTACATTGCTGTCTCCGAATTGTGCTACTTATTCTAGTTCAGCAAGGCATTTCTGTGTTCATGATACTGAATGCTGAAATGCACACTTACAGTAACAATAGCATTGATTGGAAAATCACAGAGGGACACTGAGCTGGGAAATTTAGCTTACAAAAGTGATGGGAAGAAATTCCAAAACAGCTTTACAACATTCAGGTTCATTAAACTCCTGTCACCGTCTCCAGATATATTGAGTGACTTAATTAACAGCAAAGAACTGAAACTACACAAAAATAAACCTGGAAAATTATCTCGCTGATAAGAAAAGTGTTGAATTAGTAAGTGTGTCAGGGTTTTTAATCATTCTCCACCTATAACAGCCTTGCTATATGTTAACATATGCTTATCACTTCGGATAAAACCGGCTGATAAATAAAACCTGCAGCTACATAAAGCATACCTTTTCCAACATTTCTATGCGACAAGAGAAACTAAATCAAATTGCTTTTTCCAGTCAAAAAGATAAAATACCAGAAAAGGAAAACTAATGTTTTCCTAGTATTAAGTAGGATTTTTTAAAAGCAAAAAAATTTAAAAATTAAAAAGAAAAACTAATTTGGGTATCTAGCAGTAAATTTTCTGAAACTCTTCATCTTACTAAAACTTATGGCCTTGCTAAGTCTTGAAAGACTGACTGTTCAGCCAGCCAAAACTCTGAACTTGGCAACAGCTTTGTATATTGAAAAAAATCATGGATGGAAGGAATTACTGGACTCAGCTTGCTGATGCTGCTCATTTTGCCATTGTTCTCATGAACAAAGACAAAACTATAACTAACTCTGGACACTGCACACAGCTGGGTTGGACAAGCTACTTGAATTAATGCTCTTGGTTTCTGTCAGAAAAATTTATTTAATCTCATATTCAATGTTGCATCTTGAAATAGTATAATGTGTTATGACTGACTAAGTATTTTAAAGGAAACATTGAGGACTGTAGTTCTTTACTCAGTTTTGGATGACCACTAGCATCTGCCTGGACAAGACAAATCTGAGGCCAGGGAGCACAGACCCATCTGGAGAGCAGGTGTGGTCAAGGAACAGGGCTGCACCACACGGGCTGTACGTGGGGATGATGGGGTCACCTGAAATTCCCCCAGGGTCTTGGTGAAATTGTGCTACAGATTCAAGAGTGCAATGGTCCCTTGTAAAGAAACTCTGGAACAAAGCACAGCTCTTCCAATTATCTGATTGTGAAAGAGGAAACCAGAGTAACCAATGTGATGTTGCTGGAACCATGTGAAAGAGTCCCACATATAAACAAGAGAAGGCCACTCAAATGGAGCTCAAACTCTAAACAATTGTTAATTTCATGCTGTTCAAAATCTAAACACACCACCAACTTTTTTTTCCCCTCAAGAAATAGCTCTCATTATGGTTATACTTCATCTATGTACAAGTGGCAAAAGCTTTGGACTGGTGATTGAAAATTATTTCTCTATTTCACAAAAAACTATTGACACTCAATCTCTCTGTAAGTGACTGCAACTCAGCAAGAAGGCACAGGCAGCATTAATCCTGCAAACATTTATGCTCATGAGCTCTAGGTAAAGCAAAACTGCTAAGTTTTAGTCAAAATAATCAGTAACAATATCTTTTTAGAAGTGACATACAGTAGGCTTTTTTAAAAACCTCAGATACATTTGTACAATTAGCAAAGTCTTTGAGATTAAATTCCAAAGACAGTCATGTAAGAGAGAAAAGCAAACCATAATTCTAAGCAAATTCTCAAGAGTGCAAGCTCCAGTCTCATTAGTGCTTCAAATGGCCTATGTCAACTGACAAGGACACAGAAAATCATGTTTGCGTGATGAAGGCTGGAAGCTATAGAGGTTTCTTGACCACATTTTTGTTTTCACTATAGCAATGTCATAACAATCCTAAACAGGCAGCAAGGGATGATTTACAGGATTTTTTTTTTGTTATGAACATATAATTAAAAAGAGTAACAATTGAACTCAACTGTTGTGCTTCAAAGGAAAAGTAAGATGACCATCAGTGTAAAGTAACAAACTTATCAAGAATGTTTCAGGTCTGCAGATATCAAAAAACCCACAAAGCAAACACGGGAGACAGTCATGGCTTTCTTAATTCAAGTGTAAACATCCTATTTCTCCCTTGATAAGAACGTGGCTGTGTAGCCAGACGTGACTGAGACAACATCAAGAATCAGAGGTCCTCTACGAATAAACATATGAATTAAAAAAAACCAAGGGAGTGAGACTACTCAGTACGAGAGTCTTTATCCCTCCTGTAGGACTCACAGAGCTTCTCTGGCACAACTGATAGATACAACTACTGTGTGCAACTCCACAGTGAGAATTACAGCCTTACTCTACAAATATTAAAAAATTAATACAACATAGTATACATGATAAAGTAATTTTGCTTAGAAATTCATTCCGCTTTGAATTTGGTAGCCATACTCAGGAACCAATGAGGGCTGTCCTTGTTAAAATGTTTGAGACCATTGCACTTTTTATACTGGCTTTAGTGCTATAGACTAGCAAACTTGGTTATTTCAAATAAAAAACTCAAACATGGTGGATCAAAAACAAGCATACAAATCCACACAAAGTATAGAAATGCTCCATGCTGCCAATATGATAGCAGTTTTGTAGAGTGATATTATTTAAAATCATGGCTATCTAAACCAAAATCTATTTAAATCCTTGAATTTTCGTAATTGTTTCTATTATTTCACCAACACACAAGAAAAATACTCTATTGCAGCCATATCAAAGTAGGTAATAGAAGTATACTCACTCGTAGTCCTGGAAATCCAGGAGGACCAACACCACCAACAATTCCCTTTAAAGAAAGTTAATCTTAGATTATCTGAATTTTACCATTTAAAAAGAAATCCCAGTGATAACATAAAAGTGATCTACAAAGCAAGTCAGTTGTGATTTTTACAGAGTTTCCAAAGAGTGAGAGCTTATCACTGTGTAGAGAAATATGCTTAGTAAAATCCCTGGATTGTGGACTTAGATCTCCAGATATTTGCATCATGGAAACATTTCTGCTGTTAATGTAGGAATACGAGATTTTTTTTTTTTACCATGATACTTAAAGTGGAAGGAAGAAAAACCATTTTTTCATGGTGAGGAACAAATTTATTACAATTTCTTTGAAAATGAATAAGGACACCATCTCAGTTCAAAGAAAGACCTCTGCAAATAAAGGTTACACTTTCTTTATGAAAAATTATTTCTTGATACAAACTGTGCTATTTGTACTTCATACAGAAGTTAAAAATTCAGTAGTATTCCACTACTGCCTCTGCCACAGTTTAACTCAGAAGAGGCTAAAACACTGCAGAAAACAGTTGCTAGGTCTCTTTGCCCTATGTGAAACAGGTATTGTAGCCCTCCAAGTAAGCAGGTCTCACGCAAGCTGTCCCAACACCTGGGACCTGCTCCTCAATGGATAACATACAGAGAGGTCACTGCAGCCTGTTGGCACCCACAGGGAAGGGGAAGCTTTATGCAAGCAAATCTAAGCCCATTCTGAAAGTGTCCAACTGGGCATGGCTGCTGGACATTGGCACAGAGGACATCTTCACTCTCTCCTCCCTCCTCGGGTACCTTACACACTTTCTCCAACCTGCTCCAAACCATCCACAGGTGAGGCTGAATGCTCCAGCAACACCCTCCAAGGCAGACTGACATCCTCAGAGAATTGAGAGGGTGTTGTGGAAATGAAGGACGGCATTAGTCAGTTAAGCAAAAGAAATTAGGCATGGAGACAAATGTCAGTAGTGTCAAGTCAGCACATGGGAAGAAATGTCTTCCCTTCAAGTTCCTGCTGCCACAGGCCTCCCAGACAGCCCCTGGTCTCCAGTGCCAGCTCACAGAGAGGCTCTGTAAATATGCCATTAGCATTGCAGCCCCCTGCAGCTGCAGCACTGGCCCCTTGCCTGAACAAGCCCTGCAGGGTGAGCTTTGTGGGAGGAGGGGAGAGGGGTTGCTGCCTGTCGAAGAAGGCAGTAAGATCAGCAGCTGTCTTGGCAGATTAGATGGAACTTGTTTGCAAATGCTTGCATTAAAACAGGCTTCTTTGTAATGTGAAAGTCTGTAATTTCAGATCCAGGCTTTCTGAGCTTGTTTCTATTAAAGTACTGTTCTGCAGATCTGGTGAAAAGACAATATCTGCTTTATCAGGAATGGAGGGAGACTTGGGGATACAAGGAGGGGAAGGAAGAACTCACCTTTTAATATCATTTGCAAAGCAGTTGGGGACACTCAACCCCCTCAGTGGGTTTTCAAGATGAAAACCATACTGATATCACCTGACATTCCAAGAAGGGAAACTTTGCCTTAGGGACCAGAAATGTATAATAATTTTTTTCCTGTGTTCCAAAATGTTGACACCAAACATTGATAACCCACCAGCAAAATTCATGTGAGCTTTTCCAAAACAAGTTTCTAAGATGGATGTCAGGGCAGACCTTCAAAAAAGAGAGAAACTCTGTCCAGTTGATGACTCTGTTCCATATCAGAAAAATCCTTAGATGCAAACTGATAGCAGTTTCCAAAGGAGCATCCAACAATACAAGATGATTTAAATCAGCTGCTCTTGTACCCAGCACTTTTTGCTGCTCTCTTCTCTTGCCCAAAGACTTTCACTGGTTTCTGACACCAAACGAAACTTGAGTTTGGAGTCTGGAGCCAGAGTTTCCCTACAAATGGAGCAAGACAGCAAAGCTCCTGAGGGCAGCCCACGAAGTGACTGTGCCACAGTCTGAACTCCACAGTGCAAGGGCACTTTAGCCTGCACACACTGCCAAGGACAAAGCTGTTATCACACTGATTATAATGCACTAAATGACATGCTAGCATAACTGTGTTCAGTACCAGTTCAAAGGATGAAATCAACTATCAAAATGCACAAGCACACAAAAGCTGGGGTTTTACACGCAGGCAGAATCCTATTTTGTTAAGGTGATCTTAGAATAATGGTTTAAATAAACAACACAAAGTCATATCTAATGCAAGATTTTTTGAAGACAACATTCATCAGTAATGCAATGAGGACAGCAGGAGATCTGACTCTCAAGGCAGTCAGCACATGAAGCAGTGGAAAATGCGTTCTCTCGGCAGCTTTCTGAATATTTTCTTCCTGTTTTTTATACTTATTATAGTAGTTTCCTAGCAATTTGCATGGAAAAGTTTACAGTCCAAAATTTTCCTGTGGACTTCAAGACTTTTTTTTTGAGACAAAAGTCCCCTTTAATTTTGGAGGGGAGTTAATATTGAGTGTTACAAATTTTATCATGTTAATCAACACACAATTCAATACTTACAGGACTTCCATCTGGACCAGGGGGGCCTCTATTTCCAAAGTCACCTGGAAAACCCTAAAGCAGAATAGAAAATACCTGTTCTTCATTATTCAAAACATGAAAGGTGGTGTGAACACTGAATTCCTATAGCTATGAGGAATTAAAACATCATAAGTAGATTCAGGGAGGGTGATGGAAGAATGGGAAAAGCAGAAAGTTTCAGCTACACAGTTCAAATGAATGGATATTTGCTTGTCTCGTAAAATCATAAACCCAAAGTGGTACAACTATACACAATGTAAGCACATGGAAAAATCAGACAACTGAATTACTTAAACAATATTAAACAAGTAATATTAAACAAGTGTTACTTGAATTTTCTTGGAGGCTGTTTTCCTATTTATTATTTTCAACTTTTTTTTTTCCTCTTAGCTTCCACATTCACGAAAACATCCGTCCTTCTTTCCTTAACTCATCCCCAAATATTAATGGTTGGCATCTCAGTATAAGATCTCATTCATTAGAGAGAGAGATTTGATTCATTAGAAATCAAAATTTTCATCTTTCTGGCACAACAGCTTTCTAACCAATGTGAACAGTTGCCTTAGCCTGCATCTAGACACTGAAACAATAACTCAAGACATAGTAAAGCCTCATTTATTTTATGAGAGTTTTGACTTCAGAGACTAGATTATCAGAATAGGAAAGAAATCTGATTTGCCAAGTCAAGCGTGAAAGCTTAAAAGAGAATTTCCATTTCTTGCTTGAGAAAGAAAATGGAATGGAATCCCACCACTGTACTGGCTCTAATCTTCCTTCTTTCCTGTTAGGGTTTTGAAAATTGCTTTACTTCTTTCAGATGTTGCCCACTACAGAAACACATGAGTTGCTGGAGAAAAGTGATTTGATTTTTTGTTTGGGGTTTGGGGTTTTTTTTGGGGGGGCGGGGGGAGAGGGTTTTTAAAATTAATTTTTATCAGTTTAGTATTGCTAGGCAGATCTCACTATTTTACTAGAAGAGCCACGTGTAGCTAACCAGAAACTCACGCTATTAGTTTGAAGCAGTACCATGACATATTTTCATGACTGCTATCGTATGAAATTAGGAGAATGGAGGTAGCACAGAACTACAGAGAAGTCAAAATCGTTTTTAACTACAGTGTAAGGTCCATGTAAGAGTTTACCAGAAAATTTGCAAAATACTAAGCTGGAAAGGGATTCTACCTGGAAAAATCCAAGCTATGGCACTCAAACCAAAGAGACTTTTATTGGAACTGAAAAATCTCACACTGTAGTAGTAGAGTACAGAGGTAACTGAGAGATGCACTGACCTCAAGAAACCAGCCACAAAGAACCTGAGCATTACTAATCCATCTCCGTGGGGAAAAGGAGCAAATTCCATCCTTACAATAATTTTTATATGAAATGCTCTTCTTTGTCTTTTCAGTGTTTCAATACCTTGTTACCCCTCCAGGTGTATCAGGAACAGTACTTTGAGGCATTAACCTTTCACCTCAGTAAGACCGTGTTCAAACCTGCTGCAGGCCAGAGGTACAATTCATTTGGCCTTTTTAAACTACTTTGTTTGGAGGGCATCCACACAGCTGTCCAGCTCAGGACTTGCTACAGCAGTGTCTTTCCTTAATGGAATGGGGGATATGTATCATCATACAATATTACATGAACAGTAGTCAGGAAGACAATATAAAACTGCATCAAGGAGATGGAAAAACCATATCATAAATCAAAGCAGTTTAAGCACTGCTTAAGCCATATTTGGCTTTAGTAACGAGCCAAAATTCTATAAAAATGAAGGCAACATTTTATGCATATGTATACATGTATGCACACTGCCAAAATACGTTGAAACAACCTAATAGCTATTAATTCTCATCATCATGCAGGATAATGTGAAGTAATCTGAGACAGCCTTCTATAGCATCTCTTGGACTGATTTTAGTTGGAGAGTTTTTCTGCTTTCTCCTGTTAATTCAGGAAAGCTAAACACAGGAATTCCTCTCACAACAATGAATTTTTGTTCAGGATCTGATCACAGAACTCACAAATAAGAATCTATAACCATAACTGTAAGATCTAACAATACAGGTCTTCATATTGTTGCTGCCTTATCATTTTAAAAGTAAAGGTTCTTAGGTTAATGGTCAATAAAGCAGATTTAATTGATTCTGAAGGTGCACACCATTAGTCAAATTTTTTCCCAACTCTGAAAATGTAGTGTAAAATTTTACACATGGAAAACAGGTATTTGAGAGTGACTACATTGTTAAAAGCTACCAACTAAGAGGACGTAGACAAAGATTAATTTATGACCCTTTGCTAAGCAGCATATTTTGGCTGTACTGCCTACCACTGGAAGATGTTGGAAGAGGCAGAATTGTTATAACACACATGTATATTTTTTTGAAACTCAAGGGGGAAATGAAGGATGCAACGGGACAGTTTTTGCAACCACACAGAATCACAGCTGCTGGTCACAAATGATGTAACACAATCCCAGCATAGCAAGAGTTACAAAAGTGACAGATCACCCACAGTCATCCTAAGGACATTCTCAACAGCATGTGTCTTTGAACTGATACTGAAAAATCTGTCTTAGTAAGTAGAAAAATGAAAGCAAAAGAAGAGTCACAAAAGTCTAAAACTGGAAGCAATAGAATAATACTACTGTGCAACAAGTGTTTTATTAAATCAATATTATCACTTAACATTATTATTAAGCATACAAAGGATGACTATTCACAATCTTAATTTAAAACCTAATATTTTTACAGTTACAATGGACTTGATTACTAAATTCTTGGTAAAATTTACAAGGTCTGTTCTGACACATTGACAGTTGGTTTTAACTAATCACAGATAGAAGAAAACTATATAAAAATCTTCCCCAAATGTGTATGTAAAAGCAAAATGCATCATGCTAACAGGACAGACAATGCATTAAAAATACTGCAGAACTAGCCAAATTTCATACTATGGTGATACAACGGAAAGAAACTGAACACATATACTTCTACCATGAAATATTTTCTTAAAATGATATTGTATGCAAAACCAATCGAAAATTCAAACAAATCCTCAGTCTGTAGATTCAGGCATGAATTTGTTCCATTTCAAATATGCCAGAAATGTTACAAATATGAACAACTGTTCAATAAACCTACTAAGTAGCAGCATTTTGTGAATTATAAATGTTTACAGTCCCTTGTATGATCCACTTCTTCTATACTTTAAAATTACTTTCCAAAAATGAGATTATAGCTGGGATATGACTTCTTTCAAAAAGATTGTTGCCAGTCAGATCGGGTTTTTTTTTCTCAAGTATTACTAGGGACAGTATTGTCCAAAGAAATAAATTGCAAACTAGAACAAAAGGTGAGGAGCCTGAACTCAGGCAATGTAGAATTCCCATACCGAATTTCTTTTAGTGGCAGTGCCCTGCCCAAAGCATTGTTAACTCCAGGGCACTGTGCCAAAAAACTTTGTCATTACAGCTACCATTGTTTGGGGTTAAAATAACACATCTTCTCTAAGCTTGTGACCCAGCAAAGAACTTCAAGGCAGGTTCCCATGTGATTGCTGTCCTGGTTGGTCCCCACATTAGTAGCCTTTAGTCAAATAATTACTTCATAGATCATGGAAAGGAATTGGAAATTACAACACTACAGAGAAATCAATTCTGAATGAAGGTAATCACAGACATTGTACAGAGATGCTTTTGGTGCCCTGTCACTCATGTGAATCCTCTCTGAATAGATTTATATAAATAAAAGTCCTTATAGAACATAGCCTGGCACTGACAGAAGCTGTGCTCTCACTGTAAATGGACAATAGCTGCTTACCATGCACACAGAGCACCAACTGACTGCTCTGGATTGGGACAAATACTACATGAACCACTACACTGGCAGTCAGAAGCCTCAGTAAAACCTGCCACAGAGACTGACAGGATAAGGCAAGACATGTTTCAGTGTACTCTGCTGTCACCTCCACTTCCTATTCCACACGGGGCACAAGTCTTTGATTCCCATCCAGGTTCTCCTCCTTCTTAAATGTTGCACATGACTCACTGGCAGGAGACACTGCGAACTTCTGCAAGGTACTGATGGCACAGAGCCCTTCTTGCCCAACACTCAGATGCAAAAAGTAGCATTCGATCTAAATTATAAGCAAACTAAAATATGGTCTGACGGCAGCTTCAGAAAGAGCAGTCTTATAGACTTAATGGCGCTTTGCTTGCCTTTCTTTATATCAAAGCAATTCGTGTAGGCTAGCGACTTTTTTGGCTGGTGTTAGATCACATAGAAAACAAAACATAATTAAACAGAATCCTCTACAACTTTCACAACATACATCAAGGGCCAAACACTGATAATCATACTACTGCTGAACAAACTTGTTCAACGTGGTAGATGAAAATCATCGGAACTGCTGGGAACAACTGACTGCACAATTGGAGAACCCTGTGTCGTTTTCCAATCTCAAACCACAAGAAAGTTAAAATTGGAAACTCCTGGATAGCTTCAAAGAACTAAAATAATATGGTTGCAACAGAAAACAACACATTTGTCATTGAAGATGCACCACAGGAAATATGTAAACCTTGATAATGTATACTTGGCAGATCTGTGTTTATTCTCAGTTGTAGAAATATATGTTAAGTAGAGGACAGCTTTAATTTACCACAGTCCAGAAATATCAGACATTAGAAGCAGTTGATTTTCATCCAAACCAGCACCAGACTTATAAAGCTTCCATCATAACTGCACCTTGTGCTAACACCAATTTTACAGAATATATTTATGTGTTTCTGTCACCTTCCAACCCTCCTCCCAGCTGATATCAGTAACCTACCACAAGGCTCACAGTGATTAGTCTTCCACACTTCAGAACATCTAGTACTTATAACCTGCACAGAATCTGCAGTTCTGAAAAGTACTAATTGAAAACAATAGAAAGTCATCTACGGAAAAAATAAAACTAACTTTTTTCAGCTGATTAAAGTTACAGAGTTAATTCTAGGTGGATTAACATTGGCAGCAGGAATTGTAATGAGTATTAGAAGCTTTACCTGTCTCCCTTTAGGACCTCTTTTTCCACGGAGGCCTGGGATACCCTGGGAAAGAAATAACCCATCATAAGTAGGTTTTCTTCTCTTCAGTACTTAAATTCAAGTAATTAGACCTGCATTTGATTAGAAAAAGACAGTGTGAGAAACACCACCATTTAAAAAAAAAATTAAAAAGGATTTGAGCAAAGTATCATAGAGACAATGTCCCATAGCAGAAACACAAACTTTGCTTGTCTTTACTGTGGCAATATCTGAACAACTGTGAAAAAGGGCCTTGTCCTGCTTTCATCAAAGTACATGTCCAGACAGGCTTTTTGCTCAAGTGAAATAAGAAAAAGCTGAAGCACAGAGTGGTAGAGATTAACACTTCCATGGCTGGTTCTACTGCAAAGATTATTCAACAAGAGACAAAAATTAATTATTGACAAAATGAAATTGCTTGAATAAAAAAAAAAGGTTCATTCACGCTTTGCTGAAGAAAAAAAATAACCCTAATCCTTGCAGTTGTAGATTAAAGTGAAATAATACTTCACAGCTGCTCCCCATTTTACTTTAGCACCAGGGCATTTCATTGATTAGGCTAATTAGGTATGACCTACTCATCTTATTTTCTTCACATCAGTTTTGCTTTTAACCAAAAATTATTTAAATGAATCATTATACTTTGTACATTTTTCCTCAATCTAGCATATATTGCATTACCACACAAACATCAACATTCCATTAATGTTCCACTAGGCCTACCCTTTCTCCTTCAGGTCCTGGTTGTCCTGCCACACCTGGAGGTCCAATGAAGCCCTAAAAACATAAGAACAATGCTTGATTTCAAGGCTGCTTGTCCCTCACTATTGGCCAGATATGGGTTCATGACACAGGGATTAAATTCAGGCTCATTTGAAACTACCAGTGAAGCTCTAGAAATTTAAATGTGACTAGGATTTACTCTCCAACCAACAGCAAAAACAATTTCCTGTTAAAAGGGTACAGAATAAGTTAATAAAGAAGTACTAAGAAAGTGTTCTAATAAGACAAGGTTGCATCAGATGCATTAGAACAGATGAAATCAGCAACTTTTTTCTTAAGTTAACCTTATTCATGAACTCCATCAGAAAAGAAGTTCTCATCTTCAATAACACTGTGTGATTACTGCTATCTGTAAGAGCTCTTACAAGAAAGAAATTTATCTTAAGATAAACAGAATGTTTTTCTTGTAGTTCAGTCACAATTCATTTCACTCCCACCATTCCTCAGTTGTATGGAGAAATGGATTCTGCACTATCAGATTCAAACTGAGATTGGAATAAAAATATTAAATTAGTTACTAAAATAGAATTCTTTGCTTTCATATCTCTCCCCATCCTCCAGTTGTAATGATTTAATTTCTTGGGAGTTGATCTTTTTTTTTTATTTATGAAAGATGATCCCCATCTTGTCATCCAGATCTAATGAGAGTAAGGAAAACAAAGGCACTTCTACAGTTTCTTAAAACAGCTGAGAAGCAGAGCACAGTTTGATTATAGGAATATTTTAAACCTAAAGCTCTAAAAATACTTCATATCATGTTGCTATACACCTCCACGGCACAGGAGTATGTGTCAAGAGGGCTGTGTCATGATTTTTATTGGAAGTTACTTTTAGAATTCATATACAATATTTAGCCTTAAGACATGACAGGTGTTTTTCCCTAAAATTAATCATGCATTGGCCATTTTTAGCTTTGTGTAAACAGAGAAGCAGTTACTTTTCAGAAAGTGACTGGGATCACTTATGTCTTGTTGGTTGAAGGGAAAAGAAGACAAAATGCAGATGAGAATCTGAACAAAAATAAACTGAAGAAACATAAAAGAAACAATCCCTGAAGGTGCAATACATTGGCACTTGATCCTGCCAAACTCATTTTTCCCATCACTGTAACGAAAACTGTCATTAAAAAAAAAAATCCCCAAACCCCAGATATATGTTTAAGAATCTGCTGCAGGTAAAGGCTTCTAGCAACCACACTTAAAAAAACAAGACAAAAGCAACACTTGGAACACCAGAAGATTATATTAATAGATACTTGAGAACACAATACACTGCTGAGTTCATGAGCTGAGGGCCTGAAATGTACATGAGCTGAGGGCCTGAAAACACCCAGCAAAAGTCTCCTTTAAATCCTAGATGCAACCAGCAACATACAAGTTTCTGGAAACCTGTGTCTACTCCTTGATGTTGAGAGTCAGTCTGAAGAAACAGTTATACATGCACAAGCATGTGTAGGCATGCACGTGTCTATTTAAAGAAAACAAAATTACACGGCACCCACCCCAAAAAACCAAACCAAAACACAAACTAACAAGCCAGCAAACCCACAACCCTCAAAAAACCCCAAACTACCAAGAAACAGAGAAAGAACACCATAAAACACCAAAAAAAACCCCCAAAAACCCAGCCAGGAATAAAAACCAATCTATTTTACTTCCAAGAATAACCAAAACCAAACCTTGAATACACAGAGCATTAAGAACCTTCAGTCCCTGGGATACATACAACTATGACTGAACCAATCTAAAGTCTCAAGACCCCTTTTGTGGTTTTTATGTGACAAGACTCTTTCCCTTTATTTACTTCTGTAGCTGTTACAGATTGGAAATGTCAAATATGTCTCCCTTCTTGACAACTTCCATTATGGAAATAATGCTTCAGGCCTGAAACATCCTCTCATCCTCACTCCCAGCCCTCACACACCCAGGATTGCTTCCTTCTCTCCCCTGCATGCAAGTGAGAGAAAGGGCAACAATGGAAAACTGCTCTGTGCTGCTCTCCATGGGAAAAAATAAACTCTTGCATGTATTTTGAAACAAACACTGTGTATTCTCATTTGTAGGTGCTATAAAGGCAGTGGTTCTGCAGGCATACAACTGGCAGAGCTCAATTAAATTCCTCACCCCCTTTCTTATCTATTGTATAGGTAAAAAAGATAGGTAATGATAGGCAATGCATATCAAAATGCTTAAGATGCTTACTTACTCTTACTCCTTTAGGACCTGGGTTACCTTCTGGTCCAGCTAAGCCCTGTTACAAAAAGACATGGGTTGTAATTCATTTTAAGCTACCAGATACGCTCTATGTAAAAGAACTGCAGCAGCACTCGTTAACTGCAAACTGGCAAGACACTCTTGAAATTTTTAAGATTGAAGAAGGTGTCATCAAGTAGTCCCCTAGGACCATGTTCAGAAAGGTCTCCCATTAATGCATGGCTGAAACACAGACCATGACTGAAACTCCCATTACATTAAAATTATTTCTTCTGGGAGAAATTTTTTTCCCCAACACAGTGATCAGGCATTAGAGTGACATAATTTCACAGGATTTTTAATGAGCTTTTATATTTGGACACATTTCAATTATGTTCAAGCTAATGTCAGAATTGCATATGTGGTCCAAATGTTCTAAAAATTTTACGTGATTCACACACGTGATTAACACAAAAAATGTTATCATCCATTACTCTATAAAATATTGTAATGGAATTTAAAAATACACAGCCATTACAAACTTAATCCAACAAGACACTGAAGTATCGGTCAAATTCACCCTTTAAGCAGACACAGAGCCACAAAGTCAATTGTTGTCAAATTGGCTCATATACCTTTACACGGGGAAAATTCTGAGTATTTCTACTTTATATCTTATTTGTATTACTGCACTGAGGTATCTGTTACCTGGTATGTAAATCAATATTTATGTAAGTACTTGTGTTTAAAGAAAGCTGCTTTCTGGCTTTATTGGTTCTACTAAAACATCCCAATGGGAAAAACCCCCAAACTTTTAATGTTCTCCTTCCCTAAAGGACTGAAGAAATAGTTTCAGCAGTGAAACAAACACATTGGTGAAAAATCAGGAGGAACAGCTAGTTTCCTAAGGCTTCTGGACTTGAAATACAAAGAAGATAAATCACATAGCACCACATGAGGTTTATGAAGGGAGTGTAAAGTGTTCAGACATTCAGTACTTTGGTAATGACATTTATATATTCCAGAAAGGAACAGCATTACTGCATCTAACCCATCAAAGTTTAAAAACCACGAGACTCAACATTCCCTCCAGGCCACTACCAGAGAAAGATGTTTGTTTCAAAGAAAAATGACAGGATGTAAATAAATACATTTTTACAATTAGTAGTTTCAAAAGAGTTAGATATGTTACTTTTGAAAAGAATAAAAGAAAAACAACAAAAAAAGCAAAGACATTTGTATAGTTACTGCACCTGCCTGCCAGGGTAACCAACTGCCCCAATACTGCCAGCCATTCCTGGAATTCCCTAAGCGGAAAAGGAAGAAAGAAAAGGAAAAGAAACAACAAACATGTTTAATGTCATGGTTTGGAGTTTGTTTTACCATTTCTTTTTTACCATCTACTCGTATGACACAGTTTAAGCACATGGAAAAATTACTCTTTAAGCAAGCTACACAGAACACCCAAAAACTGACTCATCATACATAACTAACTCTGCCAATTTCAGTCACACATCCTTTAAAAAGAGTCTAAGATTTTGTGAAATACAACAGTGCACACCTTATTTCCATAACTCAAAAATAATTCAGGAGGGCTATAGGAGGCAGGTCCTTATAATGAGGTAACTGCACTGGTCTTAGCTGTATTTGAAACAAATACATTGAACTTTCCACTAAAGAAGAATCTTTGTGTCCTTAAAAAGCCAATTTTTGTTTTGTATCTTTCAGAATTGGATCAATATAGCACTGAATTAATCATGAATGTATGAAACCCTCTCCACCTTCTTGTTCTGGTGTTATGAATCAACTTTTTTTTCCACTAATTATCTCTACCTCACTGCTAGATTATAGCCATCACAGAAAACTTCCTGTGAGAATGAAATAAAAATTACCACTCATTCAGCTAAGGTTTGGGCATAAAACTCATGAAAGTCATGGATGATGTCCTTGAGTTTTCATCTCCCTTCAGGCATCTACCATCTGTTATCACCACCATTTCCTTTTCAGTGTGATCCAAAAGGAGACTCCTTCCATCTACTCTGCCATTAGGAGCCTCGTCAATGCTAACAAGAGGCATTAGCAATTGGATGTCTTTGAAATTACATTCAGATTGTTTCCTGAACTGACATGGAAGTGTAAAAAAGCACTGAATAACTATTTCATTTCTTACATGCTGGGAGACATAAAATGCTGGGAGATATAAAATCAGTAGAGGTTTGAAAGAATCCAAAATGTGCCTCTTATAAGAATTTTACATTAACATCCTCCAAGCTGGTATGGTAGCTGAAAAACAAGCTGGTGTTTTCCATTTTGTTCAGACTACTATTTTACCACACTGATCTCTAAACAATCTGAATTCTTGCTCAAGAGCTGTCCAATATTTCCTTAAGCAGTTTACATTGATGTTTATATTGAACACTTGAAATGGATTACACATTCTCCTATCCTAATTGTTCATCTGCAGAGTACACTGCACTGTGCCTTCATCCCTTACCTGCTCACCCCGTGGCCCTTGCAGTCCCGGGTAACCCTTAGGACCCTGCAGGTAGAGAAAGAGATCCGTGATAAATACAGTTAAACAAAAAAAATGGACCTTCTTTTCCTACTCTATTCTCTCTTTATCAAAGAAAAAAATCCAGACTTAGGTCTGCCCGTATCATTAGTGTGGGTTACATTTAGCAGTTCATATGAAAACTGAGTTAGAGAAAAGAAGTAAGAAAACTTATTGTCAGTTTAGACAATTTCAAGACATCAGTATGCTTAAAGACAGTTCCAGACTTGTACCCTTTTAAACAAATGAGTACATGGGATACTGTCACCAGTTACTGCTGAGGCTGAAGAACTACATTCTGTCCTGTGCATTTCCCCATTCCAAATCCTTGTCACAATGCCCTTCCTGAACAAGGCAGTTGAGAGGAAGGGTGTAAGTAGAGGGTCATCCCAGACTATTCTAGGATGCCCTAAGGAAAGGCAGGCCTTCCAGGACACAAAATATCTCTTTTTAAAATTAATATAGAACAAATTTCGGCTCTTATACTATGGAATTTATATTGGCAGGGAGAACAGTCTCATCCCAGAAATCTTCTCTTCTGTGCTGGAACCACAGAAGGAGATGAAACTCTTGAACTTCACTCCCTGTGCATTGACCATTTCAAGCATATTAGCTCTTTAAGAAAAAACAGAATTAAAATAGAGCTGGAATCTGCCATCTCCATCAGTACACTTGAAGGAGGAACCACCTTCTTGAACATCTTTACACCGGGCTAAACATACCCAGACAAGCTGGCCTAAAAGGGAGGCTCTAACAGTTGCACGACTGAGTCAGAAGCCAAGTGTCTGGTCTCCACATTCCTTGCAAGAGATACTGGGAATACACAAGTCCAAAAGCTACAGCTTGAAAGACAAAGACCAAAACAATCCTTATTCTGGATAGAAATCTATCACAAACTTGGACTCAAAGACATTGACTGAGCAGCGGGAGTGTCTTGGCTGATGTTAAACATCTGTCTGCCTTGCAGCATGATGATACTCATCAGCCAGTAGAGACCTGAGACTCAGTGTAATAAAAAGGAATTCTGCAACTGATTTCAGCAGATCAGGTATTCCAAATTTTCGGATAAGCTTCTGTGTGACCACAACAGTATTGCTGCATGAAATTAATTTTATTATCATATAAAAAATTAAAAGATAAAATTATTTTGCTTGGTGACAATTTTGGCATAAACCAGTAACTCCTCTTTAGCTTTTGAAATATGTCTCAGGAAACCACAATTTTTTACAGTCCCAGCCAACCCTTTATCTCATGAGTTTTATTCATTACAGAATTTTATCTTCTCTCTATACTTAAATAATCAACTAAAGCAGGTGTAGCTAGAATAGATCTCTCAGTAGATTCTTATTTTTGTACTAGAAGAAAAGGAAAGCTATATACAGAAATGCTCAAAGAAAAGTTTATCACAATTTAGTTTTAAAGTGGGTCATTTTAGCTGATTAACACCTGCATGACAGTCTCAAGAGAAGGCACACAAAAAAGTGAGATGAAGGACTGATTACTGCTGTGTGTGTTTCTACAGAACAGCATTTTATTTCTGTCAGGGGAAAACTGCTCTGAACTCATATTTTAGAATAGTATGTTCATATTTTTATTCAGCTTTAACACGGCCTTAATTCATTCTAACTCACTCAGTGCTGGTTGGGAATGGATCTAAACCATGCTAAAATGAGTACCATTCCAAAGAGACAGTTTTCACACAGAGGTTTCTTTTCCTGCAACTTAGCTAATCCTCTTAAAATTCTTAGTTTTTTATTAGCTTGAGTTTGTATTCTTGAGCATATCCATATAATTAAGATGCAGTTTACTCTGAGCTAAGATGAAAATTGAGAATAAGAATACAAGTTCACATGCACCGGTTTGAAAAATTAATTACCTTCCAAATTCTAATGAAGATTAATTCTCTGACTTAAAAGCTCAGTGTGAAACAGAATGGTTTGAAGCTTCCAATTACAGACTTCGAGCACATTTCAAAAACACAGCAAGTTGTAAGAATACTTGGGTCTGCGTGAGAGAAAAAATATTTACTGCCAACTAAAACGTAGCAAGTCTAAGTGTCTGACTTCTACCATATGCAGCACAGTGGGACCCAGATTGAGTGAAGTCTGTATACAGCAGTTTGTATATAGCAGCAAGGCTGTGCCTTTCCATCTTACTGCTACCCATTGTGTTTTAACAGAATTTCTATGTATTTGTTATTAGAACCTAGCACAACATTGACAACTACGCTAGAGTGCCAAAAAGTTCCTGTAACCTGTAAAAATCGGTAGGTGAAGCGTTAAGACTAATGCTACAACCATCAGCTGCAGAGAGATATTAGTCTTTGAAAAGTATCAGCTAAAAAATTTCAGGGCATGGGGTAAGTCTAGCAAATAAATGGACTCACATGAGTCCTCACAATGCCTACTTATCAGCTCCAAGTGTCACCATATTGCCTCGTTTTGAAAAAATGTTTCATCAGAGAATCAAAGAGGCTTTGTTTTATTTTTCCTTCATAGATCCATTCTATCTTGTTTGCTGATATTTATACCACAACTAAGATTTCACCTAGCAACTCAGCCCAAATATCCCAAGGAATGGAAATATCACTTCTCTCTCACAGGACTGGAGTTTCCTTCTTCTCAAGGAAAATTGGACTCCGTAGAAGAAGCACTGGGAGACATTTCGGTAGCATAATCCTGACACTGCCATAAGTATACTGCTTTTGAAATTTGCTTATCAGCCTTGCCCTTACATGAGGCCAAAGTAAAGACAAACTGAAATATGGAGCCCTTCTCAGGTTGAAACAAAGCTTTTTCCTTCCACATTTCTTACTGTGCTCTACTTCAGTATACAAATTTTATCAGGATTTTATAGAGGCAGATTCTCATGATTTACCGTTACACACACATTAGACAGGGAATAAGCCAGAGCAAAAATTGTGGCCAACCTTTGTAAAACTCTTTTCCAGTGTCATTGCAAAGTACCTGTAACCCCTCAGCACTGCAATGATTCCAATGTACTGCCATGGACTCGGGCACGTCTGTGCCCAGGAGTGCTGTCCTTTGGCTGACAACCCACCCCAAGTGCTCTGGTTTGTAGGGGCAAGTACTTGCCTCTCTGTACAGTCAAGTAGGGCCATTTAGGGGAGAGGGAAAGAGGGGCCTTCTGCCCTATGAGGTCTCCAGACTGACACAAGGAAAGTTTTGAGTGCTGATTAAAAATGATTAAAAAAAAATATGGGACACCATTAACTCATATGCAGGACATTTTTATCTTTCTTCTTACCTAGATTAGAAATAATATTGGAAATATGCTATTTATTTTTTATATATTTATATATATATATATAGTGTACCAAAATATATAATTATATCGTAATATCATTCTATAATATAAAATAATTGTGTGTGATAATTATATAGTAGCAATATGTTACTGTTTTATGTAATTATACAATTCATTTTATAATATAATTTAATATATATCAATACATAATAACTTCTCAGTAGTGCTGGAGTACAAAGCAAAAAGGATGTATTTGATTATTCTGCAGTTTCTTTCTTGTAGCTGGTTTACTTCACAGCTACTTTGCTCACAGTCCTTTGAAAATAATTTGAGATCACAATGAGCTAACAGCATGTTTACCTATTTACACATACCAAAAAGCAATAACTAAAGATCAGTTATTTAAAACACAATAACTTGTGGGCTTATCATTAAAAACGAAAGTGTTAAATACTTTTAACTGTTTACAGGCGTAGTGTTGTTCAAAAGCTGGCATTCTTAATTTCTGCTTGATATGGATTGTGGCTCAAACATGGTTCTAGTTAGTGTCTGATGTGTACAACATGGAAACAGAGAGTAAAATTTCCAGAGATCAAGTGAGCATGATTCTCCACAGAATTTAACCATCAGACAAGGAGTGAATTCTTGTGGCAGGAAGAAAGTATGATGCCTGTAAGATTTTCATTTCCTTGTCCCCAATTGTCAGTCTCAATCCAGAACAAGTGACAGCTGCTTCCCATCTAAAAAGCTTTAAACATAAAATACTTTGTTCTCAAAGCAAACCTATAAACCTGATTAAATAAAAACACAGTACTTGCAGAATCTTAAAGTTGCCTGTGATCAGCAGTGACACAACCTAGCAGTGTCCAGGCCTGGAGGTTAACTCTCAGCAGAGGAAATGCAAATTCTTGTCACAGCTATACATCTTCTCAGTTCAGTGAACAGTGGTCCATGTGTTTAGCAAAATAAATTTCCACGATCCTCATGTGCTAATGAGAGCTTCCTTTTCTGGTCATGTTGTTTTTTGTTTTGGTCAATTCTAGAAATTAATGACTAGATGGTAAAAAAAATAATTGTCATACATTTTAAGATCAAGACAACGTTGAACGAAGCCACTCTACAACATAACACTACTGACTACAAATTTTGTTGCAATGCCATTTTTCTTTAGATTCAATAGCAGGTAAGCACTAATTAATATTTCTTCTCCATATGTTAAACATTAAGGTCAAAAATACCAGGGCCTACCTTTCCAACAATTAATTCCATCCTTTTGCAGCTGCCTTCAGTGTTACATACTACTTCAAAATTCTGCTGTGGTATCTGTTGTTCATGTTTTTCTATTATATTTGGAACATCAAACTATATTCTGCAAAGACATAATTTAATAGCAGTTTCCTCTCATCTTTCTTGCTGATTTTTGTCACCAGTTTGTCACCACCTGAGTAATCAGAGCAGCCTACTGGATTTATGTCAGGTGACCTCTTCCTCCACGTAAACTATATTCACTCAGTCTATTTTGTTCATTTTTGTAAGGTTGTCTCATTTCCTCTATCGACATCCTTGATGTTCCCTTCCAAAACTATGTCTACCTTATGCTTTCCTGCATACATAGGACTATGATAATTTGGCTATATTTCTTAAATGCAGTAAGTGGCACCTGAAATTTCTCATATTAAAAAATACTGCATAATGTAACATCCAAAATTGGAACCTATTTCACCTAAGTTGTATTTTAGCAATTCTGGCATAGGTTTGGAAAGACAAATAATTCAAATGCAGAAATACTGAGCTCATGATCCCACAGAGCTTTTTCTATACTACAAAATACACAATACAGAAAAATACATGAAAAAAAATTTTAACATGCTGTATTACAGCATATAACTATACTGAAATTGAACACAATTGAATTTAAATGGTTGCATTTCACAGGTAAGCCTACCTTCCCTAGCAGCACTTCCCTCTGAACAGGGAACAGGGGCACACCGTGCCTTTTGGAGAACACCAACCTAAACAGCTACAATTTACATCCTGCTATGATGATCTCACTTAATTTAGTTGCAAGGGGAGGGTTTGTACTGTAGACACAGTACCAACAGCAAGCCTGAAGTTCTTCTATCACCTCTTGCCCACCAGACATCCATCTGATGGGCACTGATTTGAGCCAGGATGTGTTACATGGAAATGGAAACAGAATCTTACCTTCTGGCCTTTGATCCCAGGTGGGCCTGGGAAGCCCAAGGGGCCTGGATCGCCCTGTACAACAAACACTCAGAATCAGTGTGTTTCACTGGAACATGACACAGGCCAATAAACATGTAGGACTTAATATCTTCTCTGCATTCTTGGACATTTGGTAGGAAGAAGTAGCTAATGTTTTTTGATTAGGCAGAGATTTTTATTATTTTTTTAGAGGAAGAAAATTGAGAAGGCAACATGGTGGAATAGTGCTATTCTCTTCAGGTTCTTTAAACTTCACAACCACATGATGGTATATGGGAATAAGAATCAGAGCATCTCAAATGCTGGGGAGATGGAAAAAAGATACAAATTTTTATAACTGTTGAAGGTGGGGAAGGAGGGAAGGTTTCTTCAGCTCTTTTTCTTCTTGATCAGGACTGACAGTGAAGAGGTCCACTCTTTCATGATTAGTGCCTGAATTCAAACCCAGTAAGTCAAGGGATGCATCCTAGCAGTGACTTATCATCCAAGTAAATTTAAGTCCATTAATTAGAGCGAGCAAATTTGATTTGAGGGAAAAAAA
This sequence comes from Aleadryas rufinucha, assembly GCA_013397815.1. Taxonomy (NCBI): domain Eukaryota; kingdom Metazoa; phylum Chordata; class Aves; order Passeriformes; genus Aleadryas; species Aleadryas rufinucha. The sequence continues at coordinate 307,417 of VZTH01015603.1, read as the reverse complement.
TTAACACCGCAAAAAAAGAGAACTATAAAAATGCATATCAATCCCATAATTTTGGATTATAGATGCAGTCTACACGTATTTAGGGATAGTCATACAAATATAGGGGTGGGCTTTAGACTGTTCTGTGGTCGCTTGGTCTCATGCCAAAGAATACTGCTTGAGGCAGTCATGTACAGCTCACCACACTATGATCTGATTGCCAGAAAGCTGGCTAGATTAAAATGCTATTTCCACAGAAACTTCAATTTCTCATCAGTGCATCAACAGGTATTTCTGACTTTTTTCTCAGCAGCCCTTAAATGTTGACAATATATATTTGTGAATTTTAGGGTCTGACAGCATGTTTGAACTAAAAAATAAGTCATGTACACATCAGCAGCTAGTAAACTATAGTTATTTGCTAATGTGTTCTTCCTAAGAGAGAGTGGTCCTCGACTCTTACAGTGCTTTCTACTTGGCACAAATATTCCACAACTGATCTACTAGCAAATGCTCATAATAAAACGTAGCATAAATGCAAGATATTCTTAAACATACAGCATAGGCTAACACATTAGAATGCAGATTATGAAATTACGGACTATGTATGAAACTCCAGTGTCAATCTAAGAATAAAACAATCACAAGCTTTCAGGCCTACAATTTCTATGAAGAATAGAACATTTGAATATTTATACTCAAACACTTTGGGCAGAGAAGACAACAACTAGTTTGGCTAAAGTGGCTTTGGAGGCAGTAGCAGGAAAAGTCTCTGAAGTGAAAGGACAAATCATAGCATTAAGAGTCCATTTAAAAAAGTGGTTAAATGCAATACAACCTTCAGTAATGTGTGCACTTGTCATCACCAAATTCCATTTTACACACCTTTCTGGACTAGTGCAAGGTACTAAAGAAAACTGGAATCTGTATTCTGTTATGTCAGTGGGAATCTAATTCAATTTCATTTTTCTAAAAGTATTTATATTTTATTTTTATCAATTAAATCAAATACATAATTTGATTATGTATTAAACCAATTAATTATTAATTAAATAAAATACATCATCTTTTAATATATTTTTAAATTTTCCCTAGATTAACTGTCACCTGTGCCTACAGCGGTCAGTCTAACACAATTAACTACTAAAATACACCAGTGTTAAAGTAAATACAAAGCATTTTGCTGTTATAATTTGTCTGAATATTAAATGAGACTTTACAAAACAATGGGACAGACAAAACATTTTCCTGTAATTAAGAAAATAATACCTTTTCTCCACATTTTGCCCGTCCTGGAGAGAATCCTGGGTCTCCTTTAGGGCCCTGTTGCAGAGAAATTAAGCTTAATAATACCACTGGGAGAGAATTTTTAATAATAGATGCTAAAACAAGTATTTGTAAATGTGTTTCCTATGATAGATATTTTTCTCATAACTTTTTCAGTAAAGAACTAGGAAAAAAATAAAGTAGTGCAGGTTCCCACTGAAATGAGATTTACATTTCCCAGATTTCGTGCAGTCACCAAATTTTGAAAAGCAGATGTATTGGTAAATCCAAGCAGGATTAGAGCAGACTTTCCAGCCAAATTGCTCTGCCCATGTCTCCATCACCTCAGGACACCAGCTGTCCCTCCAACACCGTGCAGGATTATCAGGCTGTATTACTGCATGAACCATAACCTTGTACAGGTTTCCTCAGGCTCAGCCTTCCCACAGTGCCAGAACCCACAAAATTAGATTTTCTTAACTAATCTATTTTTCAGAGACCCCAAGAATAAACCTCATGGATACCCTTAAAATACTTTAAAAATGCCTCCCAATTGTTTATCAGGAATTAAATGCTGAGGACATCAGCTATTGGTTGGAACTGGTGGCCCTCACTCAGGGCTGGATCCTTTGCTGGAAGGGTATTAATGTTGTGCCATGTTTCAGAAGCAACTGCATAAAGGATCCTTCAGCACAGGAGGAAAAAATTCATTCATCTTAAAGAGAGAATAAAATTCTGCATTCATTTACTGCTAGAAAATTCTGGCAACTCATCTGCCATGTTTTAAGATCAAACAAGAGTGTGCTTGTTTCAGTGTGGGCCAACTGGATCTTCAGGGCCAAAACTTCAAGAGCACCTGGTTAATTTTTATTTAGAGAAAACCATTTTAGAATACACTTGTATTGAAAGGATAACTTATAGTCTAACAGAAAGGAAAGAGATCACTAAGCACATAGTAATATTTTTATATCTAAATAAAATATATATAGGTACATACACATATGTACAATTCCTTCCATTCTTAAACTCATGGACAGAGCTACAGAACTGATCAGAATTATCATCCAGTGGAGGGAGAAAATAAATTATAAAACAAAACCTAGCAGTAATTGGTTCCAATTAATTATTTTCCTAGCAACATATTCTATTATACAGCCACCATAAATATGGTAAAAATTAATTATGAATCTTTAACTGTTCCTATAGAACTAGATTAAAAAAAAAAGAGTCACTTGGTTTTACAGCACTTGGCACTGAAAGCTTTATTAAATTTCTTTTTATGTCCTGAAGCAGATTTTAACACCTGTCATGACATGTCAGATTCCTGCAATTAGGAATCATACTAAACAAATCACGGTGCTGCCTTTTTACTAACAGATCTATCAAATTGTTCAAACTAAATATGAGTTGAAGGCATTCTGCAACTGCAGAAATCTGTCAAATCTATTTAAAGGGCCTATGTTACACAAGTTTGAAGGTGTTATTTGAGCTTTCAGTCCAGTATTTTGTCTTTGATTTTAAATATCACATCCATAAATCTTCAGAAAATGTTTCTAGCATATTGATCAATAAGAATGTCCAAGATATTAGAATATTTCAGTATCAAAGGTTGGATACGAACAATAAAATAACAATTTATAGGGACTGAAAGTCTACATTTTTCCTTTTTTTTATGCAAAGCAAAAGGTTTCAGCAATTAAGCATTTAAACTTCAGTTTATCAGAGGCTGAGCTGATTTATAGGAACTCTTCTTGGGAAGTACAGATTACTCGCAAAGATAACAGTTTCCAAGTCATCATTCTGCATATATAGGTGTTTTTCTTTCCACTGAGTAATCTGCTATTTTTTTTTATATGAAGTTCAATTTGATTGGTTACATTTAATTAAAATATGTTTATAGTAGCAGCCTCTATCTGTAAACAAAAGAAGGCAAATTACTTCTTTTATAAGAAACAGTTCTGGGGCTTCCAAAAAGTCATTAAAAAGTTCATGTATTTACACGGCACCATGGATAAATAAACTCACCTTGGGACCTGGCAATCCTGGCAAACCTGGGTTACCGTGTGGTCCTGGAATACCCTATTAAAAAAACCCAAACAAATGAAGAAGAACAACGAGTGGGATTACTCAGTACACCACTGAACAAATGTGAATGGTTTGCAGAGAACGATTTTACTGCGTCTTTCCTGCTTTTAGAATCACTGGTTAGGATTTTCAAAGGATTCACAAGAAATAAAACATACACGTCTTTTTAAAAAATTAAAAGTGAAGTTGAGTACCCCCCTTTCTTTTACAAATCTCAGTTTCTGTTGTCTTCCCAGGTAATTCCTAACAGGTGTTTGGCATAGTCACTGCAGTGATGCTCTCCAGCTACAACACTTGAAGGCATGGGATAAAAACAACAAAATCACATTCTGAGGTACCCAGCTATATACTGCAAAGGTAAGGAAGTGTGGGAGTTCTCAGTGACTTAAAAGGTGTCTCAAAGCAATGCATCCCACCTTCTTTAAAAAAAAAAAACAAACTCACATTCTCCTGATTCTCCCACAGCTAGTGTAGAAAACGGACTTGTTACTAAAATAATTCAACTTAACCTGTTCCAGGAACAAAGTAAGCTATAAAGACTATCTACACCTTCCAGTATAAGTGTCTGTTCCTGCAACACATTCAGCAATCCTCACTCCTTGAAAAATTGCACATTAGGGAAGATATTTGTTGCAATGGCTGTCAGCAGCTATTCATCTTCCAAGTACTAAAGGACCAAACTGGCAAAAACCTGTCCCTGATAAATTGGCAACAAAGCTTCTGTTGAATTCACTAAGGCCAAAATTCTCCCAAAATTCCCTAATCTAAATACCAAATATAATAATAATACTTTTCAACTTTCTTGTATATTCAGTGGTCTAACAACAGATAAACTCAGCATTTGTCTTTCTGACACAAGGCTGAATTTACCAATTATACCTTACAGTAACACTGAAAGCTGTATCTCTTAAGGGCTCCCTCTCACTAATGACACTGTTGACATAACGCCACAGAAATGCTAATCCCATGGGCTGTTTGAGAGATTAATTTGCACACTGGCAACTTTGGAGGCACTCTCAGGGATTTAGGAGAAAGGAAACAAATAGAAAGTGCCAACATAGCTGCAGTGCCGCAGTGCCTCCCACTTTTGCTGCCTGCAATGTTACTGTCTTGGGGCACAGTACTGGAACACACAAGTGCAAAAGCATTCTCATGCAATGAGAAGCATCAGAGGAGTTAAATATCACCACTAATTCTGAAACTGCTGAAATTTCATTATTGAGAAACTTGGAACAAGCCAAGACACTTAAAAAACATTGTCAGATGTGGACTTCTTTACCATAGAACTTCAGGGATCAAAATCAGTTTTCGATGGAAATCTCTAACCATTAATCACACATTCCCCAAGTGTCCCACCCATGTGGATCTCTGTCAGGATCAGGTTTGGACACACACTCTGATGAAGGCCCAGGCAATGCAGCTCTGCACTCTGCTGTTTCTCTTTGACACCTCAAGTCACATTTCAGGACCACAAATGGCAGCTCATGTGAAGGAAGACAGAAGTCACAGGGCAGGCTGCTAGATGAGGAAATGAACTTTGAGTCAACAAAGTTTTCACAGGCTTTTTGGCTCATAAAACTCCAGTCATAACATACATCATCACTAGTTGCACCTGCTTGAATTTATCAGTATTGTACAAACTAAAGAACAGTGACATTTCAAAAGCATTTATTTTTTATCAAATAGTTTTATAGACTTTCTTGGCCCATGTAAATATATTTTAAACTCAGAACTACTGGTAAATACTCATCTCAGCCATTTTCATCCTTTTCCAGGCACGATACTGTAAGCTGTCTCTTCACATTGGAAAGCACATCCTACACACTAATTAATCCAGAGAATTCACACAGTAGAGCACTGTGCTTTTAAGTACTTTATACCTGTAAAAAGATCTGCAGAAAAAAAATCCCAAACAAATAGCAGCTGGGCAAGGGCAATCTCACCAACGGGCATGGCTTTAAACATATGCACAGCCTCCTCTAAAACAAAGACATCTTTCCATTTCGGAGGATCTACCTGGATAGGTGAGATCCTGCCTCTGATGCCAGACGTATCCTCGCCACAGGCAGTGTGCAACATAAAAAAGCTGAATTGTAAGAATTGTCAGCTCTTACATAGAAGGATCCAAGTAGTCATGAAGAGATGAATTTGAAGGAATGCCGTTCATTTCATACTTTTAAATGTGTCTCTTCTACTCCCTTGCCTCCAAACTGCTCTAAAGCACCAGTTGGGTTTTTGGCCTCTCTGACCAGTGCACTTCCTACCCATCAGGCCAAGTTTAGAACGTCCTGTGCTGTGTTGGCTTTCAACACACTACTCAGCAGCATCTTGTTTAATCGTTCCTCAAAGGCTGAATCAAAACTCCTCCCACACATCTGCTGAGCCTGCATATAAACTGCTCCCTTATCTCCCACTTTCAATTTACCTTGATGAGGGCACTCCAGCCACAACCATTCACATCCCCAGCCACCATGGCCTGAAATCATCCACACAACAAACCTTCACCTGCTCCCTCCCAGCTGCCCTTCCCCTGAAACCCCCCAAATCAACCATGACCTCAGGGACTCCTCATGCAGATGTTTTTTGCACACAATTGCACAAACACAGATTTGCCCTCTTTTGCCTTGCCAGCTAATCCACACAGTGGCATGGGCTTCTGGCCCGTTCATGGCAGTGGGGGCACAGGTCTGTGCTCACTGTGGCAAAGCCCATGCTCTGTCCCCAGGCACAGGGCAAGGCTGCTGTCCCTGCTCCTGCTGGGGTGCACTCATTCACACAAAATAAACCACTTCCTACTGTAGCTCATTTCTTTAGCAAAGTGCCCTGATATTTATCAAACTATGATCAAGCTGCTGAAGCTCAAGAGACTAAAAAAAGAGGTTTTTGGGAGTACTTCCCCCCCCCGGTTCTGTCTTGCAGTGGTTAATTTTGTAGCCTGCACCTGCCCCTCTGAGGCTGTGGCCTGCATTAATCACTCCCCCTCATTCCAATCAGAAATGAACATGACCTTAGATTGCAGCAGATGGGAGCAGCATGGAAAAACTAGAAGTTAATACTGGGAGCAGCAAAAGCCAGGTACAAATGCAACAATGCTCCCATATATGGAATGAACTATGCTGGAGGCTTACAGCAGGAGAAATGGTTTGTTTGTGTTACTTTAACCTATCTGCCAAATGTTAAGAATCACACACTTTCATAATCACTAAGCATATGAATAAAGTTGAGAAAACCAAAACTATGCAAACTGCAGTCTGATTATTGGTGACCTGCCTAGAGGTGCAGAAGAACATAGTGTTTTACTCACCCGAGGACCTCTTTTCCCTGAAGGACCAGGTAAACCTGGAGGACCTGGAGGACCCTGGTGATAGAAAATCAAAGCAGTTGAGGCTGAAACCTGACACAAGGACAGCATCACAACTCTAGATGAGACCAGTTCTGCTAACTGATGACCTTCTGCTCGTGTTGACCTCCTTAATTTAAAAACCAATTCCCAAACTACAAGAAAGTGTGTTTTTAATCTAACTCCAAATCAGATTTCAGTTTAGAAAGTATCGTGTGTCAGAGAAACTGGAGCTAACAATCTAGACAGTAACTTTTACTCAAGTGTATTGGTACTAAAGGAAGAAAAGATTAGGTGAAGAAAGCAAATGCAATGTATTTCTAAAAAAGGATAAAGAATAATTAAGCCTTTTCAATAAGCATGCTGGCATGCCAAACATTTTAGAAAGGTTGGAGTAACTGTGAAGAAATAAGATACCACCTCACATAAATGACAAACATGACAGAGAAAATAAATGTGGACAAATTACTGCTTAGTTTCCTATTAAAAGCTTCTAGTAAGAATAACTGGTGGCGCATTTGCCCTTCTATATAATGAATACCATTCTCTTTAAAGATAATGCAGACTTTTTAAAATGCTAGTATATGATCAGATGTGTCTTTTACAAATTAATTAGATTTTTAGTCACTGTGTTAGACAGTGTAACACCCCCTGCATGTCTAGTTGTTTTGAACATAAAAACCTTTCCTTTTCTGTATAATGACTGCTGTTCAGATTCAAAACCCCAGGATCTATTTCATTGTACTCAAATAAAAATGAGAGCTCTAAACTAAAATCTGCACTACTTTATATTATATTTCATCTATCAAATTAGAGTCCTACAGAGGGATGGGCTGTTCTTAAGGGTGAATTCGCCCCCACCCACATGCCTGTAGAGCAAGCCCCCGCTTCAACAGAAACCATGTACTTTCTGCAAGGGCATATGGGCATCAGGAGAGTCAGACCTCTCGAAGGAGGTCGGTGGATGATAGAGTTAGGGGTTCAACCTGCTCTTGCACCCAGCCTTCCTCGCACTCCCTTGTTCTGTGTGTATGACATCCTCTCAGCTGAGACACCAGGCAAAACACTGAGTATCACACTGCCCACCACCAAACAACAATGCTGAAACCCAGCTGAAAGGAATGCCAGGAAAACCGGAAGGGCAATTATGGTGGCTGAAATGACCAACATGAAGGTTTTGCAAAACAGAAAAAAGAGATAAAAAACGAGAAGTGAGGAAGGAAAAAAAGACAAACAACCTTGGGGGTTTTATTAGCAAGCAACATTTCATTAAGACAAAAGCTGGATTTTCAAAAAACCTAGTTTTGTGTGATACTTCTTTTTTCTTGGAAAGGTAATGTCATCAGCAGAGAAGACAGTGTTGATTACAGAATTTAGGCATTATTCACTAATTACATATTAATTTGGCCAAAATACAGATCACTTATGGACAGATCTGGGAAACTCACTGTTGTTCTGAGGAATTAAAAATATAAATTATTTCCTCTCCAATTAATCATAATAAACATAGGAGTTTAATTATAGTTGGGAATTTTTGCATGTCTGTACATGCTACATTAAGTCAGACTGAAACCCATACCCACACTTCCCCCTCTCTGCAATTTAGAAGACACAAGTCTGTGTAACAGCCCTGGTCTTTAGATCAAACCATAACATGTCATGCTTTTAGCATAGGACATTCTCTATTCACCATGACTGCATAAATGCTCACTAACATCCTCATCTTTCTGAAGTAAAAAGACCCCATGTTTAATAGCACAAGAAATGTAGCAGAGTGACACATGGAAAACTCGACCTGGCATTCTTGTCCAGGTTCAAAAATGCACTTAAAAGGGCACAGAGAGCTCCCACCCAGCCCTGCTGAAGCAGTATGCTTTTAATATCTTCTCTCAAATAGTAAGTTAAGAGACACCCTTTGATTAGATAATTATCGTGGGACTACAAAAGAAAACATATCTTTTATTAAGTTAAATAGTTGCTACTCATGCATTCTTTCATGATTTGTGGTCTTCTCTACCCTGTTTCAGAGATTTCCTTAAAAAAACATTAAAAGCTAAATCTCACAATTTTCCTAATAGAAATCTTACTGAGTATTAAGATGCCTGATCTTTGTTGCTGATTTACTGAATAAGGGCAGTGAGAACATTTTTCCCTATGTGGCTTCTAAATTTTTTAAACACTAGCTGCTTCCTTTGCAACAGAAAACAAATACACAAACAAAAACCCAAATCCAACCCACCCTCACTTTGATTACACTAATTCATAAGTAACTATCCCTTTTCATACAAAAAGAAAACCACAAAAAAAGGAAAATCTAATCTCAACCAAGCCCTCAGAAACCCCTAAAAGAAGCAGCAAAATATATTTTGAACTAGGCAGACAGAGATTAATAATGCTTTCCCAGGGCATTTTAAAACAAAGTCAACTGTTGTAGCTGAAGTCTCTGGTTCACAACAATAAGCAGCTGGCCTCAGCCATCCAGGTGTTTGAATAAAGTATTAACAAGGACTCTCCTTACCCAGATATGTTACTCTTTAGCCTCCAACACAGACTCCTCCCTGCAACTCAGGCAACATCTCTGCTGAGAGCAGACTTTAGTAAAGCACACCTAAGTCTTGCTGGACATGCTTTCCCAACTAGCAGTTCCACACTATTCTGTCCTATGTATTTCTACAATCTGTGAAAGCAACTACAACCTCAAATCAGCATGACTATTTTTATACTTGCTAGGAAGCTACTTAAGTCTCTCAGGCATCCATGTAAACCACAGAAATCAACATCTGAGAGTGAGCCAATCTCTCTTAAACCAAGGAATAAGTCAATTGTTTGAATAGCTTTTCCTTCAACTACTGGAAACAGTAATTAAACAAACCTGAAGCAATTAGAAATGTTAATGTGATTTTTAGCATTTGACATTTTAACCACCACTACCAAACAAAACAAAACAAAAGTTACTATGTATAAATATTACAGAGGCAAATTTAAAGTTAATTTATTTAATAAGATCATTTTGCTCAAAACATATAATTTGTACCTTAAGAAAGGTACAACAACTTACTGGCTTTAAAAATTGGAAACATTTCATTTATCTATTGAGCAGAGAAGCTCAGGTTCCAAATAATCATTGCTTAATCCTGAAATAATAAAAGCAGATGCTACTCTCCCAGAAATTTTCATGACCTTTTAAATGGTCACTGGAATGAATGTAAGGAACTTTCCTAGACATCTGTCTACATCTTTTTTAAAGCTCCTTATCTAAAGTTGAGGACACTTCTCCAAACTGCAACCTCATCATACCCAAATCAGTAGAAAAAGTAGCCTGTCTCTGATACTCACCACTCCTCCTAATGTATCAAACATCACAGCAGTGAGATGAATTTATTCTCTGCTGCAGTATGATATTAATCTATGATCCTCATGACTGTCAAACCATGGTCACGCCCCCATCACCTATTTGTACTTTTAATTTCTGTATTATTGCACTAAGTTTAATCCCATCAGTCTTAGACCATCTGCAATTCCAATCCTGTCACTCAGAATTCTTCTTTGTGCCCCTAGCATGCTCTGTTTACCTTCTTTAAGCCCTTCACACAGATATTAATTTAACTGTGGAGCAACAAGGATCGTACCAAATTCGAAAGTCCACCTATAGTTTTAATTCTTGTTTCATTTGCATTTCGCTGGAAACAATTAAATCTGCACACTTCTCCTTCCAAATGCCCTAGAGCAGGCAAGTCACCTCTGTATGATCAACCTCCTTTCTTCATCGCTGTGGAAGTCTCCCTTTCTCTGTCAAGAATTCCTACAACAGTCAAAGCAATGTCACCAACATCAGAGGAATATATATATGGCTTTGGGTTACGGATTAAAGTTTTTCAATGTTGTTGTGCAGAAGATGGGGAAACTGCAGCAGTTTTAGGAGAATTAAATGAAATATCTGAATATTTAAAAATAACATCATCTTTTTGCTACTAAAAATAAACCTGCAAGAATCTAAAGTTTTCACCTGAATCACCAGATACTGAGATTTCTCAGCCTGGGCAGGGAAATGCATGAAAGGGATTAAGTGACCAATATATCCCCTGTGGTCAGGGAGAGCGTCAACAAGTAATTTTGTTCAACTGAGAAATAAGCTAAGAGTGCAATAGGCAGAAGTGTGAAAGGTTAGCTAAGAGAAAAATAAGTGAAATAAACTAAGTGTGAAAGGGAATCTACTGCTGTTCATTTAGCACCACATTTAGGATCTTTGAACTTCTCTCTCAGTGTCCTTACTCTCACACCTCTTGATTGCAATAGAACACCTTATCCAGGACTCAGTTCTGCTTATTGCAGGACTTGCCATTTCCCATTCCTCGTGGCAACAATTCCAAACTGCTTCTCTTTACCAACAAGAAGGAACAACACCATTTGGTCTTCTACATTCCTCTTTGTGGCAGAGTGTCTTGAAAATCCAGAAAGCTTTTCCAATACAGGAAACTAATTCCTAGTTCATTTCTCTTGGAAGGCCACTTCCTGTGCAGATAGGCCTGAAGATGCAATTGCCTACCAGCAAGTAACATAAATCAGCTCTTCAGCTCATATCAACCTCTCCTTTTACCAGCGTGGGACTATGCACCATGTTATTGCAAACTGCTTTAGGATTGTGCAGTGAAAAACATCAGCTTGAAAGTTTAATAGTTAAAAATACACATCTATTTTTGTAATCTTTACAGATTGCCAACACTCTCTGCATCCCAAAAAGGAGTGGCTCATCAGATGAACAGAGCAGCATTCCCTTGAAAGAAGTGTTTCAGGAGCTCACACTATTCTCACTTTATATTTTTCTAGGGGGGGTTTGGTCATTGCAACTGCTAGAATTTTAATCAGGGTCTTAATAGCTTTGAAGAAGTAGCTGTCCCCTCTTAAATGCTATCCATAAATGAAAGCCTGAATTCTTGAGTCCTGGTTTGCAGCGGTGGGTGAATTCCACAGCTGTGGGATCATGGAATATAAGAGGCCTAATTCTACAAGGCAAGAATCAGTTCTGGTAGATGATTAAAAGCTAAAAGAAGCTGAGTACTTTAAGAACCACAAAAGCTAGTTCTTGCCTGTCAATTCCAATAGAACGAACATTAACTTCTGTGTTCAAATCTTGAAAGAAGATTCAAACCAACCACAACATAGTAAAAAGAAGTAAAAAGACGGGGTTTCATGCCTCATCAGGACTTTTTGCTGCAAGGGAAGTTTTCAAGTTCTTCAGTGCTGCTTTTTTAGGCTCCAAATTGCAAAGGCTTAGTGAGTACTTATGTACTGAAGTGTTAGAGCCACACATAGAAAAACTGTGTTAACGCTTGTCTTCTCTGCATGGGAGGACGAGACTGAGAAAGCAAACCAAGATCATCTCTTCAAGTCTGAGGCCAACAACAGTAGCAGATACTGAGCCACACAGTCTCCATAGAGCACAATTCTCAGTCTCATGCAGAGACCTCCTCTCCCTTTGGTGTCAGCGTCTCTGGCAGTGCAGCATTTTAGCTTTGCCTCTGTTCCAGTAGGTGCTGCTGGCCCCTTCAGCCAACCTAGGGCCCACAAAGATCTAGATTAACTTCCCAGCTCTGCCACAAATCTTTAAGACCTTGGGCATGTTATCTAAATCCTGACCCAGCAAAACACCACAGCACAAATGTACCTTATTCCCTACAGACTAGTGTCTGCATTTCTAAGCAAGACAAACTTCTCTATCCCCAGTCCGTGAGACAGGCATTGAAGATGGTAACACAGACATCTTTCAACACTCCAAATTAGCTGTCATCTTTGCCCCTGTATGTATAGTGTCCGTGTCTCGAACAAAAAACCCAAAGCATTTGCTTGGTGTTTCTCAGTAATGCAAACAACCAACAACAATATCAGCAGCCATTTCTGTGACACATAAAAAAGAACGGATTTAACTCTCTTGGCTGTGACTGACTAAAATCATAACAAACAAGCTACAGGCTAAAATGAAAACCTTCCATTAGTAGTTACTAAACATCCTAAGCTCCAAAAATGGAAACTAACCTCATGCTGATGACAGCTACATGCTTAATGATATGTCACCAAAAATGCTATCATAAGGGACAAAGAGAGAAAAAAAGACCGACTTCACAATCAAAGAAGATTAAGCAAGAGCACCTCTGGAGTAGTGTGAATTACTCGTTAGCACATTTTTCAATTGTGTAACAATTCCTTTGTGCCTGCATCCTGTTTAGAGAAAAAACTGAACTTTTGAATAGGTTCTTAGTTGTTAACTAGTACAAGAAAAAAATATTTTAGTGCTGAAAGAATAGACACAATAAATTTATGGGCATATTCAAATATATATTAGGAGCTGCTTAACACATATCAAATTGCTTTCCAGTAATGACCACACAGATGAACACTTACAAAACCAAAAACCAACAAAAAAAGAAAGTGAAATTATTTACTTCATGCTATGGTTTAAAAATGTTAACCAAAATCTCACACAAGCACAAAGCATGACCTATCATATTTCCCAGGCTAAGCAGGAACGGATGTTCTTTCTGGCCTACAGCTTCACATATATGGACACATTTTTATGTATTAAAAAGTTTATGAGCCCTGTGCACACAATAAGAAAGGATAAATGAGTTTCTATTAAAAACACTACTGTGCATTTGCAATTGTGTCAAAAATCACTTACCCTGTGAACTGAAAAAATATCTCAAAATCTTGTAAGACTGTTCTAAAAAACATTTTACACACAGGTTTGCTTGACCCCATAACCTTGGGTTATGAATGACTGCAGACTAGATTCTGCAGCTGGTCTCTTTCTACAACTGTAAATTTTGACATCATTGCTCAACTAAGAAAACTCTGTCAGTCTTCCAAGCAGCCTGGTTGGTTTTTTTATGGATCAGCACCTATATTTTTGAACTGCATTAATTTAGCCTGCAATTTTATTAAGTGAGCAGTCTTTGTAATTAACAGCTACAAACATCCAGCTGCATTCCAAATTTTAAAGTCTGGGTTGCCTACCACTTCATCAGAATGTGAATATCTTGGATATCTTTATATTCTTCCAGTAAGTGAAAGTATATTACATTTACCCAAAAATTACATGCGAGAAAGAGATATATTTAAGGCAGGCAAACATTTGTACAACACAGCTGGGAGAAGTTGCAGTCACAGCTTTGGCATGCTTGGAGAGGTTTCTTTCGAAGCCTCTGTTAAATGTATGCTGCTGCAATATAGTAAAAGAGTAATAAAGATAACTTACAGGAGGTCCAGTTTCCCCCTTTGGACCTCTGACACTTCCCCTTTCAAACATTTTGCCAAGATCTTCATAGTCATAAGCATAATTATCAATACCATTTTCATAACTGTTTTCTGTATGATAAGTCTCATCAGCATCAAATGCACCTTCCTGCCCCGGACGGAGTTGATTATCCAGAGGGAGCTCAGCAGGCAAACTGTACAGGGCTGTGTTGAAGATTTGCTGCTTTTTGTTTGGTTCATCTAAATGCTGTTTTGCTTTTTCCATCCCCTTGCTTTTAGTTTTACTCTGTTTTACAGGGGAGATCAGAGAAGGCTCACTATGTCTGCCTGCATCTTCTGTGGTATTAGCTGGACTATTTGGATACGATCCTGCAGGGGCTTTAGTGATGTTTCTTTTTTTGCTCATCTCCTGCTGCTGAAGAGCCAGATTGACATTTTCCTGGAGTTCTGTTTGAGGCCAAGCTTCCAGCAACAAAGGTTTGGTCTCTGCAAACTCCCATGCAGAGGCATTTCTTAACTCAAAGCGGTCTGGTAGAAAGTGAATCTGAGCAACGCTGGTAACAGGTATGTTTGATACTTCTTTCCATCTATAAGCTGATATATCTTCCTGGTTTTCCTCATCAGTGATCATCTTTGAAAAAACATCCAGCCCATGCGACACAAGTGAAGCCCCATGCAGAGATCGATACGTTTCAGCCTGGCGACACTGCTGTTTCACATATTTACAATAGTTTGCAGAGGCTTCTGCAGAGGGAATAATATCGAGCTGACATATAACTCCTTCAAAGCTGACAGAGTGAGAGTTCATCCTTCCCAGGGTAAATACACCCTCTGAATCAAATGTCTCCACTTCAGAAAGTACTTCACTGCTGTAGTACTTGTTTCCACACTCGGCAAATACTGAGACAGTCTTGTCTGCAATGCCAATGGCAAATGAATGCCATTGTTCATTATGAACACAGTAATCAAAGTACATGGGCTGCTTCCCTCCAGAGTACACCGCTACCTTTCTCGGCAGCAGCTGCACACCAAACTGCAGCCTGCTTTTGTTCCTAATACTGAAAAGAAAAGCATTACTGACTCTGTAAGAGTACAACCCAACCAATAAGGTGAACTGATGCCCTAGATTCGATGGTATGACTTGAGTGACGGGGGACTCAATATGTGCCTCACTACTTAGTACAACTCCTGATGCAGTTAGACGAACACCCTGAGGTAACAGAGAGGATGTTGAGGGCACTGTTGTCTCTGATGGCTCTTGGACATCTTTCACAAGGCCTAGTTGATGAAGAACATCTATTGCTGTAAAAAGAAATAAAAGTACACTGTTGATTTCATTTACAAGCTCATACATTCAGATCCAAATAAACAAATGTACACACAGCATTGTAACAAATTTGTACCTCCCAGAGCATATACACTTCACACAGTAAGGCCACCAAATCTCTAGTGGAAGGCACTGATCTTTCACATAGATCAAACAAATAATTAAAGCCAGAGCAAAATTTCCGTATTAAAAAACCAATCAAGCAAAACAAACACACAGAAAGGCCCACAAAATACCCATTGTAGGTTAATTCACTTATGACAGTGAAAAATCCTCATTTGCTCTCTTCAAGCCTTCCAGTGATCAGTGAATACACTTTGGTTAGTTCCTTATTTATTTGGCTAATCCTCTCTACTCTTTGAGCAGAGAATTAATTTTTTAAAAAATACCCTTTTCTGTTGCAAAAAACCTTCTGCAATAAACCCATGCTTTTCCTCTTTATCTGAAAAGTGGGAATGAAAGCATTTGAGGGAAGAGTTGCTTTGTTTATAAGAAGGGACAAGCTATTCATAACACAGTAACACCTCAGCAGAGCACCGAAAGGTAGTCACTGGCCCAAAGCAAAATACAAAGGTAAGCCTTGCCAAGGAGATACTATGTGCTGCAGGGGTAATTAAACTGGTACCTGGGAAGAATTGCTGTGCTTTCACAGGGACCTCTCCACCCACCAAGCAGGGCGATTACAAAGCTGGCTACAAAGGGAATTGTTTTCCCAGTGGGATGACTGTATGTATCCGTGCCAAAGTTAGTCCGACTAAAAGAAAACAAAGGTCTTTCCAAGGTGAGATGCAACTGAGTGCACCGCCATCGCCTCCTTCCCCTCCACACAGTTTACTTGTTAGAGCCATGGATGAAGTGAATTTGGAGCAGTGGAAGTGGTGAGGAGCAAGGAAAGAGGAAAACTGTCAGGACCCAAGGGGTAGTGCTCCTGTTTTCTGGCTCATCTCTCCCCGTAAAGTGCACAAGACTGCAGCTACCTGGACAAGACATTGAATTAAGAGCGCACTCAACAGCAGGAGACATTAAGGAGACAGACCAGCCAGCTGTCCTACTGATTTATGTTCTATAGGTTTGGCTTTGACATATAGAAGTCTGGATAGATCTTGCTATCATGAATGGGCAGTGGTTTTTTCACTGTTGGATTCTCCACTTTCTCATTCAATGTGAGCTATGTGCTTTAAGCCTTTCCTTAGTCTGGGCCTTAAAATGTCTCCCTTTTTTACCCGGCTAAATATCTTCACCTAATGGGTAGAAACACAATTATCTATCCTCCTGATAAACTGAAATCATATCTGTCCTGGGATAAGAAATCAAAGCCACCTTTGAATAAATCAACAGTTGAAGGTGACCCAATTAATTTCGTATTGCCTAAATCAGATTTGGGCAAGTTGGAGATGGTGGGCATAGATACCTTCCTTCAGGATGAATATAAAGACACTGTTAGATCCCTTATGATGCAGCTGAAACACTACAAAGGCTTGAGTAGGAGCTAAACCACACAACCCCAGGATCCCTTCTGTAGGGTCTCAAAATAAGACAGCATTTATGGCAATGATTGACTGGTAAAACTGCTTATCTGAATGTCTGTGAAAGGTACAGAAATATTGCAGATGTTGAACCAAAATGCAATCACTGAAATATGGAATGAGAAGATTAGGAACTAAAACATACGACATGGGAAAAGGCTGAAGGGACGACAGTTGCTTGGCCTAGAGATAGGAAGGTTTGGGGGAATCTAATTAAAATTGTCCATTATCTGAATTGAGGCCATAGGGAAAACAGAGAAAAGCTGAGGAGTAACAGGGACAAGCTGCAGCACAAGAAATTTCAGCTCTGTACAAAGAAAAGGCATTCTCACCGCAAAAGTGGTGAAGTGCTGGACCAGGGGGTACAGACATTGTGTAATATCCATTCCTGGAGATTTTCAAAGACCAACTGGACAGGACCCAACAACCTGAAGTAACTTCAACATCGACCATGATCTCAGCAGGAATTAGGACCAGATGAGTTCAAGGTCCCCCTAATCCAAATTTTCTGGGTTTTTTGCACAAGGAGAAACTGAACACTAGCTTTCATAAACAGCACTGCACAGCAGCATACGATATCATCTGTTTCCCCCCCTCACTGGAACAACTTCAGTGAAACACCTATATTAAAAATTACTTGTAGTATCTAATAGTTGCACTGATCAAATAAGCCTGGCTGAGCAGACACAGGCACTTTCTACAGCATTTGGCTGAGGGTACTTTTACTATGGGCACACTTATACTAAGTAAATAAAGCTCTTAAATGGCACAACAAAAATTAGGAGTAAAGAAGAAAAGTTAAGGAACTGCTGCTACATTAAAAGAAAAGAGCCACTGAAACAAATGGATGTTTACACGTTAAGTGGAAAAAAGGTCTCCTTTCCCAGTTTCCCTTTCTCTGTTTACTGAATGTATTCATAGCAAACTTTAAGAATAGACAGATGTTGGCTTAGTTTCAGTGGTAAATTATGAGAAGTGCCTGAGATTTCCTTGAGAGTGATTTATAAACTGGAACCAAAAGCATCAACCTGAATGCACTGTACATCTTGAAAATTAATGACACACCTTGTAGCGTTTCTAGTCATGTTTGAGATTCACAGACGGGCCAAGATTATCCTGGCGAGTAGCCAGTGCAGACAGAGGTATGGAGAAAGAATAGTTCTGCACAAAGTCCTGTGTATGCCAATTTCTCAAGATGTTTTGCCTCAGAGCAATTAATTTACTATGGCTGTATTTTTATCTCTCAGGCTGATAATAGAGGTCAGGTTATAGTAGAGCTCTGAAGCGCAGTGCATCTGCTAATGAACCACCACAATTTCCCAGGACCCTGTCCTGCCTGGTTTGCCTGTAGCTCTGGAGGAGAAAGCTGTGCTTGCACTGCCCTTGTGAAGGGAAGCTGGGAAGAAACACAGGTCCTGAGTTTTGGGCACTGCAGTCTTACACATGCAAATAACCCCCACAAGGCAGAATACATTGCTCCACTAATTCTGTGCACTGGCTGGGCCAGCTGACTGGACAAGGAGAACAGCTGCTAGTCCAGCCTAAGATTGTGTCTAAATATCACATCCTAACCCGAAATACTGGGCAAGTACTTGTATTTTAAAAAACTTTTAATTACATACTGTTATTTAAAAATAGTAATGCATGTGATCTATCCAAAGTATTATAAATTCAAGTATAAAATAAAAAGCTTAAACTGGTTTAAAATAGTCAGCTTAAAAATTACATTCAAGCCTATCGCTACTAAATCTCAAACTGCAAGCAAATTTGCCAAATTTTTGGCAGTTCTGATTTGAAAAGAGCACACAGTTTAAAAGTTATTAAAAAAAGAAAAATCATCAGTGAGCATGATGAGGAATAAGACTATTTCCTATTTTCTATCCTGCAAATAGATTTCTGCAAACAATGACAGGTCTTGAGAGAGCTAAACACAAATAAATGTTGTGTGAAAAATGACATCAAAAAAGTAAGTATGAAGTAATTATTCCTTGCTGACTTGCTGCCTGTTAACCCACTGTCAAGCCAAAAGGCTGTTCCAAACTTTCTTGGCCAGTCATTTCACTTCTGGTCCAACTTGTATTTTTATTTTATTTTAAGGCTTTCAGAAGCTCTTGGCAGCATGTAGGATTTTGGGAGCAGGCAACCCTCTCATTCTTCCTCCCAGCGTGACAACCACTATTTGCTTTACCTATCAGTTGTCAGTTTTCTTTGTTTACCCATGTCTGCAAAACATCTGTCTTCACTTACTGCTTATTCAACCCATTAGTCCCCCAAATTGTAACAGCTCAACTTCTTGAAGGAAAAGTTGTTTTAGGTTTTTGGTGTCAAGTACTTTCCTTCCACTTTCCAGGAGAACTTTGAAAAGTCACAACCTTACTGCATCACGAGAGAAGGCAAAATCTAACACCAGCTTCAGCAAAAAGCCTTCTGACCCTCTTGTGGTACAAAATAACCCCAAAAAGGAATTGGGGAGGGATGAAGGGATTTGACTACTGGATTGTTTCACATGCATACACCATTCGGTCCCTCTTGTTCATTTCCCATGATCCTCCATACTCACAACTACTCTGAAGGCAGGATCTCTGAGAGGCTCTCTCTGTTTCAGCAATCTTAGTACATACATTTCTCCCTTTCCCATTTCCAGTGTGGGTAAGGGAAAAGACAAGGGCCATTAATCAGTCAACTCCACCAGAACCAAGAGTAATTACTCATCAGATTGCCCATTTTCTAGGTGATGATGCATCTGCAACTGGGTACATTAAGGTACCTGGCTAACAAATGCTCTCCTGGACACCAGATCAGATGACTGGCATAGGAAAGCCAGCAAGACACACAATTCTGCATGTCCTTGTACTATTCATAAAGACTGAGACTGTATCTTTGCATATATTTCACTGAACATGATTTGTAGCAGCATACCAAACCGAACAAGGTGTGTCCTCTCAGGTAAAGCATGAGAAGAGAGAGAAAAGGTTTATTTCCTTGCAGAGGAGGAGGGTGGGCTGAAGGGATGAAGACACTCAAACTGTCACCGCACTGCTGTCTCTGGCATCCCTCACCTAATGCCACTATACCAGGAAACTGCAAACTGCCTCCCTAAAACAGCCTCTTCCCTTTCCATCCCTGCAGGCCTGCGGCAGGGCAGGCCACACACATCTAACAGTGCTGCCCCTCCTCCAGTGAGAACTTGGCTCAGCTATTATAAAAATCTGGGAAAATCCCATCATCACAAAAGCATATGGCCCCCATTGAGCTGGATGTGAAAAATCAACAACCAATCTTACCAGGCAAGCAGTGGGCAACACTGGAAGGCAAAACTACAAACGTAACGGCAGGGGAAGCAAAACAAAAAAAAACACGACTGAAGGAAAAACCAAGCATTGCCAACCTCTGGGAATGACAAGCAGGAAAAATGCATTGGTGAGAAAAATGGTGGGAGGCTGCTGAGATATCCCAAAGGGCTCTAGCAAAACATTATCAGGAATGAGTCTTGTCTTAACCATGCAGCCCATCTGTTTGTATTCAGATGAGTATTTGCAGTTAACGCACTCACCAGCCAAGGATGACTTACTTCGTGCTTCACCTGTACAGCAAAGGACTGTGGTGGATAACTGATGCTGCCACTCTCATGGCAAATAAGAACTGACTAAATGGCACATTAGCCTCCACCACTTTGGGATCCTATTATTCCCACAGCAGTGTCCAGAGCAAGCTGCACATCTGGTGCTGTTGTAACAGCTGGCAGATTAAAAAAGAAACTAAAAACAAGACAACCCTATTTCCTCACTAACATCTGCATCTGAATGCAAAGCCAAATGAATACCAAATTTCACATTTTGCTTTAGTGATGCCAGCCTAGACTAAGCCTTTATTATACACAGTGGTTTGCCTGCACAGCCTTAAGTGCAAAGGTAACTCAGTTATAGCTTGCCACCCCCAAGGACACCCACTTGCAGTGAAGACACAATCAAAGCCTTTTCACTGTACAAGGCTTCTTTTTTATGAAAAGCTTGCTTAAATATGTAAGCAATTTCATAGACAGAAAATCTGAGTAATTTTCAAAAGGTCATCTTTTCCAAACTCGTGCTTTAAACTTTTGCTCTCATTATGCTGTAACTGGTATTTTCTTTAAGTCATATTAATTAAGGAACTGAACCTAAGGTCACAAGTAACAATTGCCATTTTTTCTTTTCATCTACTAACAGATTATACAAATCCTGTTATAAACAAAGCATTCTCACCTTGTTTGGGAACTTGTGCAACACCCACAGCTATACATATTGCAATAAAAAGGAGAGCTTTCCTAAAAGGGAAAGAAAGAAAAAACATATGAGAAAACATCTACATTTTCAGAACTCCAAGGAACTGGAAGCCTGATTCAAGATCCAAATGGCAGGATACCACTGACTTCAGCAAGTCCTGAATCGAAGCCATCACATTGTACAACTTTCCACTGATACTGAGAAAGCGTTTCACACAAAGATCAAGGTTGGGTATACCCTCACATAGAGCACATTTCTTTTACACTGGCTTTATTAATAAAATGACTGCATCTGCTTTAGATTTTCTTGCAGCAGCTTTCATATATGAATGCTGCTATGTAGTAAATTTCTTCCTGGACAGAAAAGAAATGTAACTATAAAGAAACCATAAAATAAATGACAAGTTAATTCCTGTAGAGATCATTAGATACTTTAGATACTTTTGACCTCCTATCAGTCACCTCACTAGATCACATCATCTTACCATAAATGAAAATTTTGTATCAAACTTGTTCTTGTATTATAAAATGTTATTATGCTACAAGCAAGACATGCTCTTGACAAAGTAAAAAAAAATCCCATCACATTTTAACTTAAAACTCCATGACCGGGTAAAAAAGTGTGATACTGATAGCTATCATAGGCTCACTGTCCTGGTTTCAGCCAGGGAGATAATTTTCTTCTTAGTAGCTGGTGGAGTGTTGTGTTTTGGATTTAGTATGAAAATAATGTTGATAGCACACCAATGTTTCAGTTGTTCCAACAAACATATATAAGATTCATCTAGATTATACGCTCAAAATTTGCTTTAGAAGTGTTGAATGTTATACAGAGTACATTTTTACTGTAATTAAGAACACTTTGCTGTTTTTTACTTAACTATCGTATTAGCCAGATTAACATCTAATCACTCTCTTATCAGTGACTGAATCTTTTAATAAATGAGAAATACATTTTCTGTTAGTGTTGGACAACCAGGCACAGATGTATGTAACAATTATAGTAACCTCCAACTACTCAGCTCTAAGAAGAAATATTTCAAAAATATCAGAAATATAGTTCTGATACTAACTACTCAGGGCACACTCAAGCCCCAGCTCAATCCTCTTGCTCATTAATTTTTGTAATGCCAGTGATTTTCCATAACATGAAATGCTAGACTGACTAAAAATGTTTCCTGGACCGTGTCAGAGAGCACTTGAGCACCTGGAATCACGAGTATTTGAAAGTAACATAGTTGCAACTGAACACTTGTAACTTCATGTCACCTAATTTTGCCAGCTAATTAGTCATATTTGCACAGGAAAAAAAAAAAAGCAGAAAGAAAACACTACCACTTTATACAGGAATATATGGTTTAAACAGAAAGAAAAGGTCCTTCATAGACATATAAGTACATATGCATACAAACATATATAGCAGCATTTAGTGAAAAGTCCTACTAATTCTTTAGAAGGTTTGGAATTCAAACATTTCAGAAACATCCAAGTGCATGAAAACTACTGAGCAATAACATGGTTTTATGTAGTGGATTTCTATATTGCGACAGCTTAAATTTTGGCAAACAGAACAAATGAATAATTTAAGGAACAGTAAGGCACAAGAGTCATCATTGCCACTGTAAAACAGTAGATACATCACGTCTTTGAGAAGAAACTGCACAGAACGTATCGGATATTCAAAAATATGCATCAGTGCTTCAGCTCTGATCAGAGAGGGAGGAAAAGGCGGAAACTACGCCTTACACATCCCAACATACTTGTAGGGGCATGTTCTTTAATTAACCACCACTACAGTGCCTAGCTATTCCTCCCTTCAAGCTTTCTCCTGCTATGTGAAATGCCTACTGGAGTAGTTCTGCCACTCCTAAAAAAGACCTTACACCAACTTTTGTCCAAACAACACTTCCACTACAGGACACTCACTTGAGTTTTTTCAGAGTTCTAAAGACCAGAATTCAAGTTCAAAGTTTCTGCGTCACACAATGCATCATCTTTTGATCGAATGAGAAGCTCAGTGACAGAAGACAGCTGTGCCAGAAAGAAAGTCCATGCATTGCACTGGATCAGCTCAAACTCAGGACAACCATTTATTTGACTTTCAAAGGTGCAAAATGGATTTGCAATTAAAAATAGCATAAAACATTCTAGCTACCTACAAAATAAGGTAGACTCAAAGAATGCCAAACCCCAAAATTCAAAGATGACTCCTCTAATAATTACAACAGCTTCTTCTACTACACCAGCCAGGTACAAAGCTCTGTGTGTCAGGTATCTGCCTCTGTCACCTCCCAGCAAACATTGTAGGAAAGCAAGAAATTCCAAAATGTTCCCAGGGCTGTAAATTACACAGATGTAACTGGATATACAGAAACATTTAGTGAGAAGTAAAGACAAATGTCTGGCTTACACAGTGCTCTCCAGCTAATGTCAAGAACAGATGAGGGATCAACTAAGACAAAAAACAGGGACCAGAGACAACCACAGGGCTGGGGATCCTCTAATGCGTGAGAAAAGTGAGACTTCCTTCTATCTTTTTTCACAAGTCAAATTTTTTGTAAATGAAACCATGTGCAACCTAATTCATGCAAACCCTCCCTCTTGGTTGAGGTCACTACTCTGTACATTTGCAGATCAGTCAGTTCTCACTCTCACACCAGCACAGCTACTAAGACACCAGGCTCCCTGCTGCATAACGTATGTGTGGCTTGAGCCATCATCTGCCACAGCTGCATGGAGCTTAGCTCCTTGTCTTGGCTGAGTCCACAACTCTTGGAGATGGTGGGACATGCCAACAGAAAAATGTAGAATCATGTGGCATGAAAGACTTCAGCTGACTCAAATGCTGGCTACTTTTTCTCCATTTAACATCACACATGAAGCTGTTCCAATACCTAGGCTTTAGGGCATAGCCAAGGGGTATCTCTTAAACTTCCTCCCCTTCTCCTACCTTTTCATCCTCTCTATTTTACATGCAAGTATAAGCTGAGGGGCACTATTTAATCATTTTGGAGGAAGGCACTACTAAATGTGATTGAGCTATTCTACCACTAAAAACTGAGTTTATCTTTCTGATAATCTTTGCCATCTTGTGGCCATTTTCCTCTTCCTACAGAGCTGACAGCAACTATCCATGGGGGTTTTTTGCATTAGGGGTGATGGATGGATGAGAAAACTGATAAGCTTCAAAGCAAATTGTGTCAAGCTACAATGAGAAATTCCACCCTCTGAAGACTACCCAGCAGCATACAGAGCTCAGGTTTGGTCAGTGCACAGCAGTATCCTCTTCATTCCAGCCTAGTTTCCTAAATCTCAAGTTTAAAGGAAGAAATACCACTAGCTGGCTGCTAGAGAAGACAAGAAAACCCGTTCCCAGTCTGACTGCCACAGGTGCATTCAGCCCTGCACTCATCAGGGATGATGGTTTAAACACCAGCACCTGCCCCACAAACATTCCTTCACTGGATCTGTCTGAGGACAGCTGAGGAGAATGGCCCAGTTTGGGTCCATCAAGCCTAAGAAGGGCTTTGGAAAGGTCACAGCACCTTGTGGACAGAGATGCCCTGGGCCTCTCAAAGACCTCAAGCTACTATAAACTTTATCTTTCAAGATGTGAGAAAAAAGATAACTTTCTTTGCTGCTGTAATGAAATTAGCCAGCAGGTCGAGTGCTGCTTTCCAAATTTTAAAAGACCTACTAGCAACACAGCTTGTGGGGACACAGCAGCCTGCAAAGCCTCTCTGGTGTGACAGTCACATGCCCTTTGGTCACAGATGGCACAAGGCAATTAGAAGCTCCTGAATTCTTTGCCAAATTTCACAATTTGAATGAATGGGAAAAGGGAGAGATACAGGATGAGGTGAGAGGTAGAGGGGCAGTGGCCTAAGAAGAGTTCTACAACAGGGCTGGGGTTCAGAGAAAGGAAACTCCCTGCCTGGTGGCCCAGACATTCTTTGGACAGCATCTGGCTTAAAATGAGAAACTACCACATCCAGAAGAACAGTGAATTCTGTTACTATTCCTAAAAAAAAAAAAAAAAAAAGAGAAAGATGTGATTTTAGAACAGTTTTATGAGTAAATCTCTAATTGCTTACACTACTCCTCCAGATAGCATACACAGTTTTTGTTCTGTATTAAGGCAAAAGTATACAGCTTTAATTCCCACTCATGTGAAACACTATTCTTTCACAGGGTTTGTCTCTGTATGTTTTGTAGATCATTCTTCAAACGTTCTACAACTTGGTGCTTGCAAGAAACAAGGGTGACACAAGGCTGTTCATATTTTAAAATTATATATTCTGTCAATAAATGGGGTGAGAGATTAAGAAGTCATGCAGCTGTTTTATTTATTTAACCTGCAGAGACACCCCTATACAGGACCAACCTAATGGCATTTCAACAAAAAGGTGGTTGAAGTTGCAAGGGATTTACTGGTTTGACATATGCTAACGAAACCTGATCCTTTTGCAAGGAATTCTGGTTTTCTAATACAGGCAAGTGACCAGGTTGCTCGCTCTATACACAAGTAAAGTAGGTAAACATTATAGAAGTATATAGATATATATTCTGAAGCTATCTCACGTTTTGAACTTGAGTAAACCACATCTCTGCTACTGTACCTCTTTCCTATAATGCAATTTATGTTTCTCCATCAGCAATATCCCTTTACAGATTTCAAATAAAACCATTCTTTTAAATTGCACTCAGACAATTCCTGAAGAAGTCCCAAAGACGCAGCCATAAAACACAGATCTCCTGGGAAGACCACCTTCAGGCAGCCCCTTAACTGCTCACAGGCATTCAAGTACACCCAGATTATACACCAGGCACACTTTAGCAGCATAATCCTCACTACAACACTCAACAAAATCCTCTGTCCCGCTCAGAGTGCTCAGTAAACTTAAGACAGCTAGAACAAAATAAGCAATTTACAAAGAGAGACACATACTAGTAACCTCTCTAACATCGTTACAACTATCATAAATTCACAGTCATCTTACCTAGGCTGTTTTTAGATAAACTGTAGAGAGCAGAGCTCTACCTTTGCATCACAGGTGAGGATGCATTAGAAATACCTCAGCCAATTACAAAAACGTGAGTACAGAGTAGCTCATCTGGCTATGTCTGTTATTAAGAGAGTAGCCTTAGCTCTTTAACGTAAATTCTACAGGCTTTTTGTTTGTTGGTTTGCTGCGTGTTACTAGCTAGGTACCAAAGGGGCGCACGAGCTGCCAGGTTACTGTGGACACGGTAACCTCCCGGCACGCTGTGCCCCGGGATCCTCGTTCCCCACCGGGGATCAGGGGGGCACTGGTTCTCGGGTCAGACTGTCCCCGCTCCCCGGGGACACCAGAGCCAGGCTGCCCAGTGTGGGCTCGGGCGAGGGAAGGACGACACGAGGGCGCTGGACGGGACGGGGCACATCCAGAAACGACACGGGGAGTGCGGAGGAGAGAGACGAACAGCCAGCGGTACAGGCGGTCTCCGTCGGGGCATCTAGACCCCCGCCGGTCCGCCGGGGGGACCTGGGACCACGGGGGATTACGGCTGGCCCTTGGAAGGTAAGGCTGGGGACACTGCCCGCCGGGGTCGTCGTCCCCTGCCCGCGCTGGGAGCCGAGCCGCAGCCCCATCCCCTGCCCGGCCCCGCGGCGGGGTGGCGGTGCGGTGCGCCCCGTCTCGCCGCGCCGGCTCCCGCTTACGTTTGTGCCGCGGGAGAGATGCATCCTCGCCTTGTCCTCTCGGCTCCNGACCCGCACCCGGAGGCAGCCCCGGAGCCGGGGGAGCTGGCCCGCGCCTGGAGCCGCCGGCGCGCAGTACCGAGCCCGGCCCCGCCTGCGCCCAGGTGCGGCGGCAGCGCCGGGACAGGTGATGCCCTCAGTGCAGCCGGAGGGCGAGAAGAGCCTTCCTTTCCCGCTGGGCTCCGGCTGGAGAGACTCGGCAGGAAGCTGCAAGTTAAATTAAAATCTGAGGACGGGCGGGGAGAGATGATGAAACGATGTAAAGAGAAAAAGCTGAGTGCGCTGGACGTTTTGTATCTCTAGTATAACGGGAGTTGGGTCTAGAAATCCTCCCTCTGAAAAATGTTCGAGGAGCAGATGTAACTTAGTAGCATTACAACGCCAAAGAAATACGACACTCTTCACTGTCTCCCTAGAGAGACAAAGGTCTTTTCAGCTTTAATTTCCAGTTTTCTTACCTTGTCCCAGTAACACAGCCTATTCAAACTTTATCCCATAAGACATCTTTATGCAAACTGTCACTGAAAACAAACACGGTAGAGTTAAACAATACCAGACGTTGCAGTACACACTGTACAGCAAACACCAGGTCAAATCCTGCAGCCTTACTTAGGCAAAACTTCCATGGGCTTCAAAAGAAATTTGATGTAAATTAGAGTTATGGTACTTGTCTCTTACTGGGTGCTACAAGAACAAAGGTTTCACATCATGCAAATACCTTCATCACATGCAGCAAACACCTTCCAATTGTGGATAAGTTGGAGAAAGATGTCATGAAATAAAACCAAAGATATTCCCAAACAGCAGAAAATAATAGAAGTGCTAAAACTAGAAGGCTGTAAAAGACAAAGATTTTATATTGTTGTTACTAAGGGTGCCCCCCTTTGCTGAAAAGGACTTCTCTGTGTGATCCAGGTATCTGGCAACTGGCAAAAAGATGGGGAGAAAAATTTTGAGGGAACCAAGAGCAAACGTAAGATGCTGAATTTTATTGGGAATAAGAGCCCAAAGTTAGAGGGGAAAAAGTTATTTTCAGGCAGTGCAGTAGAGTGTTTGATTTCGCATTCAAATTAATTTTCAGGACCTTAAATCATTCAGAATTTGTATACTCTCATAGACTACGATGGAATTTCCTATTTACTTCACTTTTTGAAAGCCAAAGGTAAAAGCTGACAGCATTTTACTTTCTTGTCTATGTACCTTACATTAGCCATACTGACAGCAAAATGGAAAAGCAAAATGTGAAAATGTAAATTTTCACTGAAGAGAACATGGTGTCTGCCCAGGCAGATATTGGACACTTCTGCAGTAAAGAATTTGTCAGCCTTTCTGTTTTAAATCACATTTGAATGGCTTCCAAGAACGGAAGTATTATATTTCATTTAAGTTTTATCAGCATTATGATGAACAACCACACGTGCGTTACGGATTGGGTTTGGTGCCCTTTCCTGAAATCTATCAATCTCTTAAATAAGATGTCTTGTATGAAGTAGACAAATAACTTCTTAACTCTTTAGCATCAGCATTCGGGATATTATGGAGAGAATTCTTCCCTAAGGGTGACCCTGGATAAATCCTGCCCTTGTTGCAGTGCACATCAACAAGTACAGGAGCCATCCTGCAACTCATGGTGAGATGGGTTGGGGGACATTACATGCAGAGATCTCCCTTTCCAGCAGCATTTGCACTGCAGAAGGCACAACTTGAGACTCTTGCCAGCTGCACACACAGGGTGTAAATAAAGATTGCTGACCCCTGATTATGCAGTTACTTAAGACAGCATAAAGCCTAAAAATCAGCATTGGTTATTCAGTTTTCTATATTCAAATCTACCAAATTAATTTCACAAAGTAGGACTCAACTTCTTGTTGGCACTTTGCTCCTTGTGTCCTTGTTATAACCCCTGCTGGGGTTGAACACAGGCTGTTTGGACAGGTTCTTCGGCCTTAGGGAGACACAGGCCAGGGACAGGGCTACCTGTGCCCTTCCATTGCCTCACTGCACACAGCTCACTCTTCTCCGAGTCGTGTACCTGCAAATGGGTCAGGAATGTGCTAGGGATGCTCCTTCTTCCCTTCCCTGTGTCCCTCTACCTGGAAGCTCTTGCACTTCTGTTTGCTGAGAAGTGACTGTTGTTATTCTGCACCTCAGTTGCTTTACCTTCCATAGTAGCACCCTACAGAGCTGCTTCTCTTCTAAGCTTCATGGCAGAAATCAGTATCAGTTCTATTCTTACATTTGCTTCTTCCTAGTGTTCTTACAGTCTAATAAGAAAACAGACTATGTTTAAAGCTATCAGATTACATGTGTTTATTTCCAGAGCTATATATAGCAGTCTGTGTACTTCCACACACGTAAGACATGGTCAAGCTCCAAACCTATTAGCACTTATTGCTACACAGTGATGCTGGAGTTTCATTTCCTATGGCAAATGTCCCAAGATCCCATCTTTCCACGTCTGCTATCTCCTGCTTGTCCACAGCCTATCCCAAATTTATCATCTTTCCAAGTAAATTCAGGGATTACTGAAATACAAAATTAATTCTTCCGGGATATCGCTTCTTGCCTTTCTGACACGATTACTAGCTTCCTTCTGTTTGTTTGCTCCTTTTCCAGCAGCCTTTTCCTCCTTTCATGATCTGACTTGCTCATCTGTCACTACAGATTACAGCTGCTGAGTTCCAGCCGTGCTTTGGGGCACAAAACAGGAGCTACTCTTAAACAGTGTAAGAGATGAGGAAAATGGTTCCTATCTGTGATTCACCTTCCAGAAAATGTATGGGAGAGTGCAAGGGTTTTGCCAGAGCCTAAAAATAAAGGGAAAAAAAGAATTTGAAGGAAAATGTGTGAAATGGGAATGTGAGGACTGAGTGTTGGAGCCTGAACTTTATCCCTCTGCAGCTGGGAGGAGCTTTGCCTTTGACTTGAGTAGGAGCAAAATGGAACCCACACAAGTTTCCTGGTACTGTCCCAAAATTAGGAATTTTTGGCAGAAGGTCCATGCTGCTATTGAGTTCCTTTTGGAGAACTGATTTTCTCTGCACACCGCAATATATGGTGTTAGGCTACGTACCAAAACTGCTGGAACCTAGTTCAGCAAAATTGTTTAGAATTCTCTGTGGCAGCCAAAAAAAAGCTTAACACATTGCTCTGGTTAAAGAAAGTTACCAAGTTATCAAATGTGATTAAGAAATACAAGAAATGGAAAGGATTACAGCATGTCTTTGACAACAATTGGCTGAAGTTGAAGAAAGGGGGACTCCAGGTCTGAAACCATCAGACTTGCCTATTCTTCGTAGAAAATGAAAGAAATTGTAATGACCAGCATTTCCTTCACTCTCTAGTTATGCCTGTTACCTTCTGACAGTTTTGAATATGCCAAAAATCTGGAAATGCCTTCAAAGAGCACAGCTGATGACTATTTGGATTAATCCTATCCCTTCTAATTTCCAACCAGGAAACTAAACAGAAAATTAACATAAATTTACATTCTGAAGCATTCAAAGTGGAGAGGATTTTCCTGCCTTACAAGACCAACGCACAAAAACCTGTGAGGGGAAGGAGCTGAGAGAGGAAAGGAGAGATGCTGAGTACAGGGGACCAAAGGTCCTGGCACATAGAGCAAAAAAATGGCATCTAGAGTCAGGACTGACAAAAGTGCCAAGCCACAAATAACTATATAGACTAGTGAGATTCCTTAAGATACTTAGTTAAAGCAAACAAGGGACTATATTCAGCCAGGAGCAAGAAACAAAAGAGAGTCTTAGTGAATCGCAAGACAGGGTAGAGACTCCAGACCACAAGACTCCAGCGGCTCCAACTCAAAGGTGTCCCACTGATGCCAAGACACTTGCAATTGTTTACAAGTCCAGTTATTATCCACTTCGGAAAGTCACTGCTATAGCAGAAACCCACCATGAAGCAGAATAAAAACTCATATGGAGAGAGCTCAAACAGGCAACTGAAGCAAAGCCTTCTGGAGGAACAACCACACACACAGCCGCTGAAAAGCTGTGACATCTTGTTCCAGTGATGGCACATTGTATGCCATACCAAGAATGCAGAGAAGCCTAGCCAAACACACAAGAAACATTAAAGGAAGAGAGGAGCCTCAGAAACAGTTATTAGGAAAGTAATGAGGGAACACAAAGTACAAGAGCAAGAATGAGTATAACTAGGGGACCATGGGAACAGTTCACCAAATGAGAAGACTCTAGTTACCAAACAGCCAAACTGCCAAGAGAGAAGCACAGTAAATTTCCATGTTGAAGAGGGACTCTGGAGGCTAAGAACAACTGGTGAAACTAAAACCAGGAGGAGTTAGAGAAAACCCAGTGACTTTCATTTTTGGTTAAGCTTTATCCCATCATCGATGGAGTATTTTGCCATCCGGGCAGGAAGCAGAGACGCCCACTCCAACAGGCACGAAGATGTATGAGACATGAGGTATTTTCTGGGATACTCATTGAACTGAAAACCCCCTTGTAGGCAAAGTCAATAAACATGACTAAGGGTCTGATTCCTACCATCACTACTGGTGTGTGCTGAGAGACACACAGAGCAAGATGGGCCTCAGCAGGTGTGTTTAAGGAGCGTTTCCCCGGCAGTATGGTGGTTGTAGCATCCTGCCGTGGACATTCAGGAGCCTTGACAGGGTCGCCTTCGTCAGGGCTTCCTCAGAAGGTCTCCCCAAAGCCTCCTGTCCATAGCAGGAGCCTTTCCCAAAGGGTCCTGGGTTTTTGTTAGGGTATAAATCTTGCTGTATCCTTCAGTAAAAGGAAGTAAAGACTATTTTTTGCAAAAGAATAAAAATCTGTAGTTGGCCTAGGTAAAAAACCCACAAGCTTATAGCAGCCAAGGACACGCGGGGAACCTCCTTGGTAGTGCTCTGTAGTGCCCTTTCACACTGGAAGGACAGGTCAAGAAACCCTTTGAGACATCATATAGGGCATCTCTCTGCAGGCTAACATCTGCAGGTGTTTCCTGAAAACCAATCTCTGCAAAATAAAAATGGAACCTGTTTGGAGAGAAACCATCCACACTCAGATGTTGCTCTTAGCTGGCTAGCAAAATCTCATCAGCACTAAAAATTGCTCACACATCTGGAAGAACCAGCACAGTCATCTGAGAATCATTTCATTCCCAAGCCACAGAGAGCTCTCCATTAGGCCAGTGCTTTTTGAAGACATTCCCTTTCTTTTCTCAGCGACTGTGGGAGATGCTTCATTCCACAGTTTATCAGTCCTAGAAAAGCCTTTCCTGATCATCTCTGCTTCCAGCCCTGGGGCTGCAGGGGTTCTCACACTGCTGCCCTGCAGCCAACAATGTGTTGTTCTTTCCAACCAACAATATTAAGTTCTTTCTTCAATAACTAAAATACAGTGTTAGCTTACTTCTGCAAAATTAGCTTCTCACAACAGCAAGGGGTGTTTGCAGGAGCCCTGGGCCTCTACCTTCTCACCCGATGAGAGGTGATATATTGATGCTTAGTGGCTAACACCATGTTAAATCTCTGCCTTGGAATAAGAAGGCTTGTTCTCACATTAGAAATCTTATCAGAATTTTCTCACCAGTTATAAAAGCTGAAAGTTCCACAAGACTCCTGTTAATGACCTTCAAAATGATAGGAAGTGTAATTGTTTGAGACAGCCACAAGTCCATTTCCCCTGCTCAGACTTTGAAACTGGGAAATATCATCATACTATGAATAGTTTGAACTCCATTTTCTGGAAGTAAGAAATTTAATCGCAAGACATAAATAATTTGACCAATTTCACCTAGTTGATCAACCATTAACAGTAAATGATTGCTCTGATGTGTCAGAAATTTTCCTCAAGCTTCCCACCAGTTCTCTCTAGTGGTTTTTAAATATCCTGAGTCTTTTGACACACAGCCTACCTAAATCAGGTGGAACAATGGAGTAATTTAAAACTGACAACAATTGTTGATGACATTCAAAAAAACAGGAGTTTCCAGACTATTTCCAGGCAAGTATTAACATTATCAATAAAAGCAGAAATTGTAGTACTTCCCACTTCTGTTGTGTCTCACATGAGTAAGTCATCATCGGACTACTTCAGTACTCTTTAGCTCCCAATAAAGGAAAAAAATGTGGCTTATTGTTGTCTGGTTTCTTGGAATCTGTGGATTTAAGAAAGCCAAAAGTATTGTCAATAACAACATGGTATTTTTGTACGAGAAGCATTTAACTTTCAAATTAAGAATTTTAGATCAGGCATGTATAATGGCAGGAAAAAAAATTCTATAGAGAAAGATTTTAAGTTGATTGCTTTTTCTGAAAATACCAGACAGATGAAAATGTGGAGTCCAAGACCAAAATACATTGGCACTAACTTCAATGCTGATATTTTTACAATAGTTATGTAATTAATTTTTGTAAATCCCTTACAGCTGTACCACCAATATAGCATAGTATTTTTAATAGGCCATTTCATCACCTTATTTTTAGAGATGAAATTTTGACCATGTCTTTTAAAATTGATGTGTGAGGAAGAACTACTGTTGCAGAAAAGTAGAGGACTAAGTCTTTCACCAGGCACAGAATCATTTCAGATAATCCTTCCCCCTCCTCCTCCCCACTCACGTCATATAAGAAACTGAATAAAATCCTCCTATAAACACTCACTTAAAAATAAAGAATTAGAAAAAAATATATGAATACATCTGAGAGATGAGCCAGTTTTTTTCTGCTGGGATCAAAGAAGTTCATTAAGCCAGATGTGCCTGGATTATTCTTATTACAGAGAGCCATAAAAACCTCATGGTTGTTTAGTTATCCAGTGCTGGCTTAGACATAGTCAAAAGTTGGACAACAGATGAGTAACTGCACCATGTTGACCCAAATACACATGCAACAGTTTAATGAATTAACTCCTTCAGAGCTGAGAAGTTCAGAACTTGTCAAAGAATTGGCATTAATTTTTGTTTGCAACCTCACATTGCACACTGGAGTCCTTACAGGGTCTTGGATTACTTTTCACAGGCTCCAACCTTCTTCTGGTGCTCCAGGTCCTCCAGATGGGTGTTGCACCTTAGGACCTCCAGGAAGTGCAGGGGGAAACCTGCAGCATCCCTCCTGGATGAAAGTGAGCTGCTGCTTTTTGAAAGGCTCCCAGCCTGTGTGAGTTGTAATGGCAAGGCAAGAGACATTGGGCGGTCACAACCATCTGCTGCACGACCAGACTTCAGCCTTGTCTTTGAAGCAGGAGATGTCAAACCTTACCTCAGTCTCCATTTTCAACCACAGACACCATATACTCTCTACCTCTCTTCAGAAACTACTGAGGCTGCTTAAACTTTTCTGAACTATCCAGCCTAGACTGTCATCATCTTTTTGATTCACACAGATCAAAATATAGACATCTCTACAACCAATAAGACTATCTCTAAAACCAGTAAGAGGGAAAAAAGTTCATAGGAAGTCTATAGTTTATTATTTTTCTATTTTATAGTTTGGGGCTCACCTTTTTGTGTTGAGTACTTATGACAATCGAATGTGCATATGAAAAATAGCATTTATGGTTATGAGATGTTCAGCTTTAAAGTGGTCAGCCAACACATGTGAGCTGGCCGCTCTTTTCCAAAGATAAATATTCTCTCTTAATAGCACACTTGCAATGATTCAATGTTATGTATGCAAATGTAACAGCATTCTTATTTACCTGTTGGAAAAAATAGATTTTAATAAAAATTCTCATCAAAATTAATATTTTTGTATCTCAGAAATTGTTTCTATAGTTTAAAGACACATTAAGTTGGACAAATATCACTAAATGTTTTTACAATATTTACACCATTCTTGTAGTGACCTTAGGCTTAAGGAAATAATTTTCTAATCAATAATATTTTTACAAGTGGTTTTGCTTGTTTGTGTTTGTTTGGGGGTTTGGGGTTTTTGTCATTTACTGTTAAATTTGGGTCAGTTCTTTTGGAGTGTTCATAGACCCTAAATAACTGTGTTAGTTAAAGCAGACTCCTGAGCAAAGAATGGCAATTAAAAGGTGTTAAATCTTTCTAACAAAAATAAAAATAAGTAAATAAAAGCCTCTCTTAAATCCATCTGGATATTTCAGTGATACTTCTTTATATGAACATAACTTTCATTTTCAGAAATATCATCTATACCAGGTCCAGTTTACTTTAGCAAAATTCCAGTAACTGTCAAATGCACCCAGGAGTTTAATGTTGTGATGTGGAAGAGCATTTCACAAGTGCCTCTGACAGCCAGCAGCAGCTCCTTGTCTCCTCTCAAAGGAGACATCTTCTGCTTTTTGGAGGATGGAAAAGATTTTGAAGACCTTTGGTTTAACAAATTCAGTAATAAAACTTACTTTTGGGTTTCCTATGGGTTGCTGGAGGAAATGACATGTACTAGTTACTGCCAGGCAAACACACTCTTGTCCTTCACGTAGAACTGGAGATGATACAGTAATCCAAAGAAATGAAGACATGCATCTATTTTAAGAAGATCATTTTATTATCCTCATGATACTTTTGAGGAAATGCTGGTGCCAGCAGGAGCACTAGAACTCTGATCCCTGCTGTCAGACTGTCATCAAGAAGAATCTAAGTGGCACCGAAATGTCCAGTTTTGGGCCCCTCACTTCAAGACACATCAAGGGGCTGGAGTCTTTCAGAGAAGAGCAACGGAGCTGGGGGAGGGTCTGGAGCACAGGTTGCATGAGGAGTAGCTGAGGAAGCTGGGGGTGTTTAGGCTGAAGAAAAGGAGGCTCAGGGGGAACCTCATTGCTCTCTACAACTGCCTGAAAGGAGGATGTTGTGACGTGGTCATGGTCTTCTACCACGTCCCAAGTGAAAGGATGAGGGGAAATGGTCTTAAGTTGCACTGGGAGAAGTTCAGATTGGATATTAGAAAAAAGTTTTCAGTGAGAGTGGTTAGGCATTGGAATAAACTGCCCAAGGAGGTGGTGGGGGTCACCATCTCTAGAAGTGTTATTTCACTTAGAAGTCTGACAGAAAAAAAAAATCTAATCATCATCTTGCATAGCAGCAGGTAACATATTACTCCAGATTTGTAAATAAATTTAACAGAATATTTATCAGGGAAATAATTGCTAAGACTGACAGTTGCTTCCTCGTTGATGTTAGGGGATTTACTTTCCATTCTTTCCTATGCCTCTCCTTCAGCTGCTTCCCTCATTTGAGAGTCTTCCATAAAGACACTGAAGAAAATGATACCACAAGGCATTTGGAAGAGGGAGTGTTTACAAAGCATATAAATAGACTGTGCTCTATCCAGAATAATTAGCTGTAAGCAAAGTAATAAAAAATGTGGATAACTTACAAGTTTGCCAGATGATTGAAAATCCAAGATTTACTCAGATGTTAGGGATAGGTTGCATGCTATGAGCACATCGGATAAATGCCACTGCATATTTTAGGGGAGAGAAAGTAAACAATGAGCTACATTCAGACCAAATGCATGTAATATATCTGAAATATCCATTGAGCCAGATGTTAAATTAGCTCATGACCCCAAAAATATATTTCTGCAATCTTATGCACAACGTGCAATGAAGGATGCATTTTCCAGACTCTTTACTGTAAACTGAATTATTCTGAAATAAGAGCTTTAAAGCCTTAGAATTCTTCAGAACTTTGCCATTACAATTACAGCTTCTGGGGAGAATTATTAAAAAAAAAAAAAGACCAGTAAGCATTGAAAGTATACCTCACTTCTATTGTGTAAGCAGCTAGTTCTCAGTGAAAAACCCTGTCCCTCCTTGCCCCCTGCTGTTATATTTTAAAAATTAATTCAGGACTCCATCAGATCACTGCTTATTTCAGACAGGGAGTTTTTGGCTGAGCTGTAGCTGATGTTCTTGGCATGTTTTAAGTAGTGTATCAGAATGAATCATCTGCTTTGGTAATACCACATTATATTGCTGTCTCTTGTTTGGAGAATGTGTAACAAGGGAACCTTTAAGAATTCAGTCTTCAGTTTGGGAGACAATTACATGTACTCATGCTGTGATATGTGACTGCAGTCCATTAAACAGCAGCAACCCTGAACTCACACACTCCATAAACACACCTCCCTGATTTACCTCCTATAGCCTAAAATAATAACTAATCCTCTCACCTTGTGTTTCCCAGAATAACATAATACAGGACAAACCCTCAATGGAATCATTTAAACCATTTTGTTTTACTAAGGGTCTCACTGCATGATACTGAGAGGAGCCTGCAGCACTTTCTAGCTACAGGCTGAGGAGCTGGATACAGAGGGAAGCAGACCCAGTTCAGGGGGGTATTGTCATCCTGTTATCCTCCAGCCTTCACCACTACTTGGTAATTTCTAAACAGAGTATTAAATGTATGCAAAACATAACAGATATTGCTGGTTGCCATAACGAATGGTGATCACCTCAAACTGAATGGCTTCTTGGGCCATTGAGATCCCTTCTTATTCCCAAAAATGCACTTTTTGCAGAGGCACACTCAGAGCTTGAGGCAAGTCTGGCAGCTGGAGACAGATACTGGCTGTGCTGCATCCCCTGAATTTCTCACTTCAGTCAGGCACTATCAGTAACATCATGTTCTCAATGGGATGCAAGATTTGTTTCATCACATTCAGTAGCTTCCTCTGCTCCAGGAACCATTCTCCCCACTAATAATATCAGATAAACGTATCATAGCAGAGTCTGGCCCTTTGCAAGCTTGCACCTCCACAATCTCTCTAGCATAGTAGCATGGAGTTTCTTAACACAAAACTGCTTCCTTTCCAGTCTGTTTTATAATTCCAAGTACTCCAAATTCAAAAAGCTCAGTGGATGGTGGCACTTCAAATTGCATTGGGCAATTTTTTTGTACTGTAAGTACATATAATCGGAAGATATTTTCCTCCCAAAGAATGCCAGCTGTGTTAGTGACTTTTTTAGTTGTCAGTTATTTGGATTGACATTTCTAACACCACACTAGAGTCCACAGCACAGGCTTGCTATTGTCTGCCTGAGCTCACACATCCAGAAGTTGGCAAACAGCAGTATACTACACTCTGATTATTTTCCTGCCCAATTTTAAAACCAGGAACAGTCCACTAATAGGAAGGGATTTAGCTTTCCCATTTAAGTCAGCTGCACCTCCTGACCATATCCCAAGAACGCCAGGGAACCCCATTCTTCTGCATTTCACTTCTGCATGTGCCTTGTCCCTTTTCCTGCCCTTTCCCCCTCCATTTATGCTCTGCAAAGCTGCAGTCAGTGTTTGGCACCTTGTTTGGTGTTCTGCTTTCACTGACAGCTGAGCTTCCCTGTGTTCCCTGTAAGGGGAAGAACACACACAGAGGTAATTAGGGAGCCAAACAATGCTGCACTCTGAACAGTGAGCCATAGAGCTGTGTCTTGTATGCAGCTTTGTTTGTAACTTATGTGGTCCTCACGCAATAGCCTTGCTGGAATACTTTGATAACCTCTCACAAAACATTTCAGCATAATCAGGAAAGGTTTCCTTGGCAAACCAAACCAGTATTTTATCTCTTGGCTGTATAAAAGCATGGACTTCTTTTCCATACTGATTTTTCTCCTCCCCCACTGTTGCATACGCATCTATCATAAGGTTTCATCAATAAATACTAGCCTGTAGCACTGCATATAGAGATTTAAAATAGAAAGTCAAAAGAATTTTCAGTAAAATAATTTTATTAGCATTTATTGAACATACATGCAATCCAACAATGTCATTCAGAGGTTGAAACATGCCACAGCTAACTCAAAGGGAACTATGATAACATTTTTAAAACTTTTTCTTCACTCATCATATTAGGGGAAAAAAAAAATCTTGCCAGTGAGCAAGAGCATATTTAGAGCAGTTCAGCCAGCTTGATTATAGCTGCCCAAAATGCTTTCAAAATGTTAGAAACAGCTCTCTCCATTTGCTGAGTCTCATGACAGATGATAAAATGGCTTTATCCTGCTCTTGTGCTTATGTGTTGTGGTATTTATCTTTTTTCCAAGGTGTTCTGACATTTGTTAAATTACTTCTATATTGTTTGCTGACAGCGCAATTTACCTCAGGAAATGTTATAGCCAATTGTAGGAAAGTCTTGAATTGCTTTCCCAACAGCAGGTAATGATATCTCACACCAGGGCTTTGCTTTGGTCTGCTTCCCTTTGTCAAATTTTCAGTTTTAATTTACCTTGCAATTGTGGAATCCTAAATGTGCTACAGTAGGAATTCACAGTGAGAGGAACACCAAATCACTTAGAAATTTTCCACCAGACAACTTGGATACTGTTTCATATGTAAAGGAGTAAAATAAGTACATTGCAGGGAATTGGTTTTAGTCTCTCAGTAGAGCAAGAGAAACCATGCCCTGGAATGGTATTCACAAGTATAGCTCACACTTTTCATATCTTCTCTTCAACAAGAGTGGTTGAGAAACCTTCATTTTTGCCTAAACATGATATATTCATGAGTCCTTTGTTCCATACTGCATACAGTATTTCAGCATCTTTAACTGACAGCAAAATGCTGCAAGCTGCAGTTCCTTGTAAACAGCAAACCTGAAATTCATTATCTTGTTTTATTTGAAGTTTAATCAAGCTGAGCAAGTACATTCTCTTTTCTATAGAATTTCTACTTGCAAAAAGCTACCTATTGCTTTTAAATATACAAACACATAAGCAAAAAGTTGCAGTCTATGATATTCTTTTCAGAGACAGATTTTAACTTGTTTACTACAGAGGCATCTCACAGGGACACATCTCAAATCTATCAATTTCACATAAAATATTTACAGTAAGCAGCAAATGCCCATGAAGAGAGTGAGGGTTCAGTGTTTTTTCACCTGTATTTTGGATTCAACCTCAGTAAAACCAAGCATACAACTGCTTTCCATTGTGCCATCATGACTGAAGCAATAGTTGCCAATATGTTGTCAACATCCACACCACCACACAACACCATCTAATGTTGAACACATTTCAGGGCAAGAAGAGTCACAGATAATTTTGGTGAGATATTTGTGTGCCTGTGACAGGAACAGGAAAAAAAAAAAACCCTGAGAAACCATGGGGGGAAAATAGCACCAAGACGCTGCTTAAAAAGCCTCTTTGGGAACATCTCACAGATCATCTAAATATGCATATTTATTGAAAATATACTTATGCTTCTCTGATTTTTCAGGTACTAAGGCAAGATTTTATAGAGGTTATGGTTAAATATGACTGCTTTAGAGAACAGTTAACTCCACTGGTGGGTGTTACTCTGTAATAGAATAACTTTCCTGACGTTTTACAGACCTGTCATACAAGTGAAGAAAAATTGTAAGAGGATGCCCACACCAAACCTTTGAAAGGTTAGTTTATAGACTCCATAGCTTTATACAAACAACTTCAAACCCTTTTGAATCTGGAAGAATATACCTGCCTGACATGGAAGTTAGAGTCTCCTATGTATTTAGGGCATGTTAGGACATCAGTCTCTTAATGGAGAAGAAGAGTTTCTCATCCTGAACCTCATGCTGTGCCTTTTTAGGGAGAAACACAGGCAGTTTATTTCCAGGAGCTTGCAGTCAGGGCTGCCTTATGTGATGATGCAGAGACAGATGGACTACATTCTCAGCAGCCTCTGGCCTGACTGGGTCAGAACCAGGACCTTCCCTTCACTGAACATTAAAGCTGCTTAAGGAAAAAAAGCATGAAGAAAACTCCACTAAATCCCAAATACCTCAGTCTTTAAAGATTATGGGGTGTTTCAGGCTGACATAATAGTGGGAATGAGAAAACTTGACGTCAGCCTGGCATATCTTGCTGTGTCATGGGCTGATGGGGATGAGACATTTGGTGGGGGTTTCCAATGCCAGTCTGGAGTGAATCATGTTATGCCATCTTCTGGGTAACAGGTCAGCATTGTGAGTGGGTCTAACACCACCACCAGGAGTTCTTCAAACTCAATGGCACATGTCCTACCTGAAGGGCCACTTTATCTTCCCTAACACATTGTTCATTTGATCTGACCAGTGCAACTATGAAGAAACTGTGCTGAAGCCTATTTTTACTGCTAGTTTTGAACCTCTTTGCAATGGAGTAGGCACAGAGGCTCTACAACAGCATCAGTCCTGGTAGCAGAGGTACTTCAGACACTGCAGACAGGTGTGCAGGGCTGGTTCAGTGGACAATGTTCCCTTTGGACAGCAGAGTCAAAGGCAAATGCAATTGAAAATGCAGTCACTACTCAGGCCAGCTGCTTATATTTCTCAGGTACAATCAGTCGATTCTGTCCTCACTTAAATTTGTTTTCCACTGACTGTGCCAACTTCATGATGCTTATCCTGGATTTACACTAATGAGAAGAGTAGACCCAGACCTGCTAAATTCCCTGAAAGTTGTCTTTATTTTGGTTTTGGCTTTTTTTAGTTCATCTAATAACAAGACATGTGACAGACTTACTCAGTAACACTTCTTCAGCCAACAACTGACAGTAACAAGAATAATTGAAGGAAGTATTGCTGTTCTTTACAAAACATTTGTAAATGAAGAAAAATTCTTTACATCTGGCATTTTCATTTAACAGCAGGTACTTTTCATAATTTGCTAGGTTATGTCCATAAGAGAGGGGTATTAAACAATCCAACAAAAACAGTTCATATCTATAAAGCATATTAAATACTGATGTCTGACTTGGGCCTGGGACAGAACTGATGACAAAGCAAAGGAGCCATCTCCCAAGACGTCACATAGTAAAAACCAGCATTAATTCATTTTCCATCTCATTTTCCATCCTTGTTCAACAACCTTTTTGAAATGAATGAATGCAGCTCCTTGATGACTTTTCCAGCCTTGTTTTAGAAGAGGAAATGGAAAAGACTGTGGTTGATGCATTAAAAACAAGGGGAAAGCTGTGTAAGCTTTGTCATGTTTCCTCTTCATTCTAGACAAGGATGAACTCTTTTTTGTAGGAATCTTATTAGAATGGGCAAGTATTACAAATATTCTGGAAATTAACAGTTTGTGGCTGGTGACTGAAGATAAAAGACTGTTCAAAGGGCCAGATCCTATAGGAAGCGTGTAATAGCAAACATTGTAATTGACAATGAATAAATACTTTAAAGTAATTAATTTCTACTGGTTTATGCTTTTGAGGAGGCTCTCTCCTTTTATCCCTCTCAAAACCAGAATAAACTATATGCGTCCTTCACTATTATAAACATGACTTCCATGAGAAGCATTCCAGATGGGGAAGATGGAGATGGTTCCAGTGACTGTATCTCAGAACAGGGCCATTGCACACATTGGTGCTCTGATGGGTTTCCCATTTCTGCCAGTCC
Organism: Aleadryas rufinucha; assembly: GCA_013397815.1. Taxonomy (NCBI): domain Eukaryota; kingdom Metazoa; phylum Chordata; class Aves; order Passeriformes; genus Aleadryas; species Aleadryas rufinucha. The sequence goes on along the minus strand of VZTH01015603.1, from coordinate 265,332 downwards.
CCCAGCATTGCTTTAGCAGAAAATACCATCACTCAGGCTTCAAATTCCCTTTTGCATTCATATAAAGTAGCTTTACCATAAACAAGAATCAGCCCCAGATGTCTTTACAGGAAATACTACGTGGGGAAAAATGCATAGTGCTACAAATATAGAAACCTTTTCTCTCTCCATCCATTTTCAAACCTGAAATTTTCCTTAGACATATAAAGACATATAATTAAGGACATTGAGCTGGCTGTAGGGATGCAAATTTGTAGCCCAGCTCTAAATTAGGCCATTGAAGCAGAAGTGGTAAGAGAGACCACTAATCAAGGAGAAAACCATTTATAGAAGGAAGGAGGAAGCATGTCTGCCCATAGATCATGAAGTAGCCTTGCACCCGCAGTGCCCCCATTACAAGTGACACATTCTCCCCCTCCAAGCATCGCCATATTTTTTGCCTGGAGCACATCTTCACCCAAGTGCCCTTGACAAGATTTGGGGGACAGGAAGAAACACCTTCTGAGTTTATATAGTGTGATCAGGGGCTCCTGTTTGCCTGAAATGTCATATTCACGGCTTCCCAGCAGCTTACAGTGAGGACATCCCAGACGGGTTCTAGGCTTAAATGTACAAGGCTTCCCTGAGTTCATTCAGGAGTCTGAGGGGGAAAAGGGGGATCACTGGCCTATACACTTCCACTGCAATACAAATTACTATCAAATTACCTGATGTTGCATGGCAGGACAGGAATTTGGAAAGTAGCAGTTCCCTCAGGGCTGCTACTGAGCAGTGTCCAGCTCCTCAGTGTGCAGCTGTGGGAGCAGCAGTGGGGCTGTGCTCTGCAGCCCCGTCCTGCTCAGCACCCACACATCTGCCAGACTCCAAACACCCCCAGCACATCACTACTGTTAAATGAAACTCCATTGCATAGTGGTTGCTGTATGAAGCTACAAAGAAGCCATGTGTGCAGCCCTTTTGATGCTTACAGACCAGGCAAGACTGATTCAGTAAGAAAGTAGAAATTGTGAGCATTTGTCATTTTCCTTCTTTATGCAAGTGTAGGCTGACAAGGCCAGTGAGAGCATCAAAGCTGAGAAAGCTTTCTTCTTTTACATAAAAGCCTGTACTATGCAGCTCTCAAACATGCAGTTTGCAATGTTTGATGGAAATAGTTTGAATGAAAGAGGAGCTCTGTGCAGTTTACCCTCGTGCTGCAAAACCTGGTTTTGCTCCTGTTGCAGGAGTAAATCTAAAACCAGCAGTGAACAGTAAGTGACATGCCAGGCAGCTCCAGATCACCATAGTTTCAGTACACCAAAACTTCCGGAAGAGCCCACCTACACCCACTGACAGCACAAGGAACATGAGGATATTTGGCTCCCAAAGCATTTCTAAACTAGTTAGATTTCTAAACTAGCCTAAAAGCAGGCTGGAAAAAGAGACATGGAAGCATACAGTTAAATTGCACTTAATACCTTTTGTTGTCTTCTACATTGCTTCAACTCTTCCTGAAAGCCTTGCTTTTTACAAGCAACCCTTTATTTTGAGGGCAGATGTTGTTCAATCAAAAGCAAAGACAAGCTGGATCCTTCCCCTGCTTGGAGCTCATTTCTTGCCCTGCCTGGGACAGGTAATGCTGGGTCAGTCCCCCATGACCCCCACGTTGCAGGGGAGAATTAAACAGCGCACTTGGACACCTCTCCAGGAAGTCAGGCGAGGCAGGCATTACTTACCAAAAAAGCCCATCTTTACGTGAACTTTTTAAGATGCAAATTGTCATTCAGCAAAAAGCCTTCTTTCACCAAAACACAGCATTTAAGCTCACTCCCCTTCCCTCAGAGTTCCTCTGTCTCCAAAGACCACAGTCCTCCTTCCTTATGTTACCAAGATGATACTCCCAGAATAAACAAGTAATATAGCAGCCATGCCAAAACAGTGGAAATACTTTTCCATAATAGTGTTTCTTGCTGAGAAATTAATATAAAGGTGGATGAGGTAAATCCAGCCATGTTTTACTTCCTGCAGTGGCAAGGAGTGGAAATAACAAGGTTGCTACTGCAGTTAGTGGATTGCTATTCTGCAGCTCTGCATTGACTGTTTCCCCTGCCCTATCAAGACCATGGAGCTATTTTTACTACCAGCTCAGTAAATGCAAATACTGCCAGTGGTGAGCATAATTACCTTAATGCACCTGCATGCCAGTGTTTCCACTCATCTGCTGCAGATTTAGTAGGGAAAGTCTCATGACCTGCCGTTGAAGGTTGCCCATTCTATTGCAAGAGCATGAAAGAAAGCAAAGATGTGCCTCAGGAGACCATGGTGAGGTTGTTCTGTCTGCCCCTCTACAGCCAGCACGGCATGAGAGAAGGTGGCAATATTGTGCAACATGCCTTACTCTCACCAGCTGTTCTTGGAGAAGTTTGTGCCCTAAAACTAGAGACAACCCTTACTTTTCTGTCAAAAGCTGGAAAAGCTCATTAATATGTTTTATCAGTTTGCGGGATAAAGTTTGTGATCTTAATAGCAAATAAAATTGCATTAATAAAATTATTGCTGTCTGCCTCAGCAGCCAATTTGAGTTGCCTATCAGCTTTCTGAAACAAACCTAGGATATATTGCCTTTAAAGGCAAAAAAATGTAGGTTTTGTCTAATGCTGTATTCACTCAAATATATTCCATACGTTTAACATGGCAAAGAAAGTCCTTAATATATCAGAATACTCTCAGCTCCCAACAAGCTGAACTGTTCAGCACCCAAAAATGTAGTTGAGGTGGTGAGACATATCTGAAGAAATCTTTAAAGTATTTAAACTAATTCTCATGATGATGCAGCTTGAGGTAAAGGCACATTAGATGTGAAAAATGAGGACTTATTTCAGTAGGAAGCAGCCCAAATGTTTTGCACTTGAGAGAGAATTTGGGCAAATGGCTCTGAACCTGAACAACACCCGTGCAACATTACATCTGTGCTGAGACAGACACATCTTGATTTCTCCCATCGGAGATGAGTTTCAAGATAGGTTGCTAAGATTTAGTTATAATGAAGAATTGCAACTGTGTGTCATGAAGCACAAATGATTTGTGGTGGAAGCTTAGGGTGCAGAGCTGCCCATCCCCAGAACCTGTGCATACAATAAACAGGCTTTGAGCCATATATAAGTATCATAGAATAATATTATCATATTAATATATAAGTATCATAGAAAGGAAAGAATAGAGAGGAACCAAATACAGTTCAAAGCCCCCATCCATGTACAATAGCAGCTGCATTCAACCAACCACTAAAAACTGCAGGATGAAGTGCATCCATTTCTCCCCAAAAAGATAGAAGCATCCCCAACATCATTCTACAGCTTTGTTCCAACGTATTGTCCGTACTAAGCAGGACGTTCCAGCCACAACACATTGTAACAGCCTTACTTGCACATCACTCCTTAGAGACACACCCAGAGGAGCTTCCCAGAACCAGCATTCATCCACCTGAAGAGCAGCAGTTCTGCAGGAAAACACCTCATTGGCCTCCCCCAACAGAAAAGAGGGGTACTTGGGCCTGGATGGTATATAGGGACACCAGGTGATTGGGGATGATCAGTGTAATTGGAGATAATACATCTCAGCTGGAGCTTCATATAAAAGGTCATCATGTATTTAATCATCACTCTGTGTTTTATGTTTTCCACATCTATGTTATATACATTTTTCTGGTTTATTGAATAGCAACCCACACACAAAAGGGTGAGGGAACACAGCCCTGAGTCATCAAAACCACAGCACCTTCAAAAACTGCTAACATGGAGTTAAAGCTTTTACCCAAGCAGTCAACTTGCCTTTCCCCAGCTGGGTTTTTTGGAGGGGAGAGAATAAATATATTTATATTTCTTTTGAACTTAAAAATCAAGCTGGAAGGAGTTCAAGTGCCCAAGAGCAATTTATTGTAAATGCTGGGGGATAGGAAATTTGCATACACATTCCTGTTAATATGAGTAAGCAAGAAAAGAAGGCACAAGCTCCACCTCTGCATAAAGCACATCCATCTTTATGCTAGAGTGATTTATGTGGTAAAACCATTTGCCTGGAAGCATCTTTTAAAGTAGAGTCAACCACTGATAGTAAAACAGGTATTTAGAGAGATTAATAAGTACACTGGTCTAAGCAGATGCAGCTCAGTAGCTGTCCACACCACAGAGAGACCCTGTACCAATGGTGAACATGGGTCATTGTAAATGCCACCTTCCAAAGTAGGTTCAGAATTATATCCAGTAGCGGGCACCATCACAGTATCTTCCAAAATTATATGTGACACTGTTGGTTTTCTGTGACCTACAAAAATCAAAATGCTTCTCTTAAACATAGTACATTTACTGTGCTAAATGACAGCAAAAAAAGATCTTGCCTCACATCCTCCAGCCCTGGGTTTGCTTAGCTAAACCAGGTCTGGAGCCAAAATAGGACAATTGGTTGATAACCCAGGTTTTTCTCACTAGAGGCGACATCATTACTCAAAACATAATTTACTGAGAAGATTTCTGAACTGACAGGCCACTGTGCAGTGCCCAGAAAACCTGGAACACATGCTGTACATAAAAAGCTGTGTCCCAGCTTTTTTCCTGGATCTTTTTGCACTTGTGAGCTGAAACAACATGAGATTATTCCATGCTGGGATGTACCAGCTTCACCAGACATGTTGTGAAACATATCTGTGCAAACCCTCCTCCTTGTGCCACCCACCCTCAGGGTCTGGCATCCGCTGTGTCCGCTGGCTGCTCTCAGGGGATGCCTTTCCAGCCAGGTGCCTCCAAGATTTACACAGTGTGTATATGACTTCCAGCTACAGACTTGATAATATCTAAACACCCACTTTTCACCTCTTTAGGTGAATTGGGTTAAGTCCATATGTTTAGCTTTTACTTTTCCACATTCTAGAGCACATAAATCCACACCAGATGTGCATGAGAGGGGGTGAACTCCTGTTAGACAGCAAAAATCTGCGTCAGAGCCTGTCTTTACATCTCCAACTGCTTCTGAGGATGCTTTTGCATGGGCTGATACCAGCTGGTGGTTCCATTCATGGGGCCCTGGGGAAGCAGTTCTGTGTCCAGACATGATCAGGGGCTGACTGCCCTTTTCACACTTCACCACCGAGGTCTTGGGAGCATCTTTCCTAACTGTGATAACCCAAAGGTGGATTTCACTGCAGGCTGTGTCCTTTGGGATTCAGCCTCCTAGAATTAAAGTACCAGTAAATTTAAAAAAACAAATACAGAAGAAGGAAACAATATGAACCTTTTAACCAAAGTGAAGAAGACATCACAGTCTTGCCTTGACAAGACTTGCATGGTAACTTCATATACCATTCTGCTCTCAGTAATTACTAATGATTTAGAACAGATGAATAGATTTTGATAATTTTTTAAAAATATTTTTTAAAAAACACTTCTTTTTCTCCACTTCATAGATTTTTCTCTATATTTACAGGCTAAAAAATTCTTAAGGGGTTCCTTCTGCTGCAAAGATTTTTTTGTCAAGGGAACATGTGTCTTTTATTTCCAGAATATTATATACAGATATATTGCCAAGCATGAGATTTTTTTCACAATAGATAATAGCTAAAAAAAGAAAAAATTGCTTCAGTCTTAAAATTAAATCATTCAAGCCAGTAAGAACATCAACAGGAGCTCATTTATGCTGTTTATTAGAGAGGTGCTACTAGTACCAAATGGTCGGCAAAGATTTCACAGAAAAATGTTCCCTAAGCATGGTAAATTTTAATGATAATTTTGCTGAAAATTGAGTATATTTAGATATAATGCTCAGTGCAGGTAATGGTTCTGCTTACCATAGGATACACTTAATCAAACAAAAGTACTCCAGACACTCTTAGAGTGCCTTTATTTGACTGAGTCCAGCTGGGAACTCCACATATGTTAGGAATAAGATTTGCAGTTAATTGGCAAAAGCTTAAAAGATTTGAGAAAAGTTCTTCTGCACAGGAGGACATAATCCACATCCACAGAAAGTAATATTTGACTTGCAGATGCAGCTCCATCTTGAAGACTAGAGAGCTTCTAGAGCTTCAGAGCTCCTGCTGACTATTTCCAGCAGAGCTGGAGCTCAGGCATCTTCTACTGTCACACAACCATCCATTTGCTTGAAGCCTTTCAGGACTGAGACTGCTCCTCCTACACGTGTGAACATGCAAGAAGTGCCACTGCCAAGGAACCCCTCACAGCAGCCGAGTCACTTTTCTTACATAAAACATGTAAACAAAACAAACTCTCTTAGTAGAATAACATTTACTGGAGCCATTGGCTTATCCTTGGGACAGCAGAAAGTTGCTAAATAGCTCTAACCCAAGAGGATGTTTACAGTTTAAGATTTGTTTAGCACTTACGGTAAAATTTGTGCCATATGTTCTCTTACTTACAGTTTTCCCTGCAAAACATTTTTATTAGTTGTGGAGCACAAGGAACTTACACATCTTCCGCTTCATTACAGTAGGATCATCCTTCCAGGGCAATCTGTAACCAAGTAACATGTCCCTTGAATTTTTATCTGGTCTCTGGCAGTAGAGAAAAGGTGCAGCTGATGAGTCTGAACTACTGAAATATGATCCGGTAGAACAGAGCATGCATGGAATATGGAACATAATTGGTGCTCTCATGACAGTCTGTATTCATCTCGGGAGAAAACCTCCTTTGGAGACTGTTTCCAGCAGATAGCCTGGGACACTCTGGAGGGATTCTTTCAGTAAAAAGTATCATACTTTGTGTTATTAATCCTACTGAAATTGCAGCAGCAGTAGTGCATGAGTGAGCATATCTTGTCATGATCACTCTGAAGTGAAAGGCCCAAACTGTCAGTCGCCACGGAAGGGCTTTCACAGTCTTACAAGCCTTCTTGAAGGGACTGAGTGTTGATGCTTTGGCATAAAGTGGAAAATCAGGGAGTAAGCCACAAAGGCACAGGGAAAAAAGATCTGAAATGAAATAATGTCAGATTGACCAAGGAACTGCTTTTCTTGTATTTCTGACTGAGATTTCACTCCCACAGCACAGCAAATAATTCAAAATCCTTCTTGTGTTTGAAGAAAGGCTTTCTGACAGAGGTGTATTTCTGCTGGTGCTTTCTATTAGTTAATGCCTTATCAAGAGGTATCCATGCAGCAAAAATAATAGGGAGCTGAGGGACTTCTGGTTTTTGCATCAGTTGAATTTTTAATAATATTCCTGTAGAGCATTTTCAAAATCAGAGATCGAATAGGGAAGCAGAGCTTTTGCTTCACTGGAGGAAATAACAAGGCAGCAATTAGCTTTGAAAAGTCAGAGTGAGTAAATTAGGCATACAATTCAGAACAAATAAACATGGAAATATTCTGCTATTTTTCTGACATAGTTTTCAGACTACCCCCACAGGGAGTGTTGATTCTTGGATTGATGAAACTCAATGGCAAAAGTTTCTACACGGCTTCTGCTGTCTTGCTGTTGTACCTGATGAGTGTCATCTAGGGAGTAAAGAAGTGGCCCTTGCAGTGGCCAGACTTACAATGTTCCATTTGATATTTCTGCTTACACTTTTGCTGAACCTGCCATTGCTATTTATGCATCATGTCTTTGTGCAGAGCCTGCTTCATCCACACCCTTCATCAGAAAGAAATGGGAGACTGTTTGGAATGGCTTTGCTTTATTTCTAGTATCTTTGATCATAACCAGTAGAAAGAAAGAGCACCTTTACTCTCTGGTAAAATGGAGTCAGCAGTGCTTGGCTCAAAGCACCATGCAGGAGCAAACTTGATAACCACTATTCCTTTTAATTTTAGCCTTTTCTTAATTCCCTCTTGAAAGTGTACATATATTATTTGAGGAACTTCACTAAAAATAGATCAAGGGTGCTAATTTGGCTGTAAACATAATACATCTGGCATCTTTGAAGTAAGTTGTTTCATGATTTCACTGAAATCAAAACAGCTCACTAACCGTTAATTAAGCATCTTCATCTGGTGGGTCACAGCCTATAGAATTAAAACTGTGAATAGTAAAATGAAAGAAACATAAAAGAGTTTCTTTTGATCTGGAGATTTTCTCCACCAGAATGGGATCACAAGTGCTTCATTATGTTTCATAAACTGATGGAGTCCAAGCTAACATGATACAGAAATTGGTTGTCCTTATTAGATTAAATATCAATTATTCAATCAGATAAAGTTATTGGTTATGATAATTCTATAAGAGTGCAAGAGTGAATAAAAACAGCAAGCATGGTAATCATACACAGTCACAAAAATGTTTAGACTTTCCTTGGAGCACCATAACTACTGGTGGAAATAAATTCAGCATTTTACTATGGAATGCCAGAAACAAAATGAACAAGATGTTGGGAACATTTAAAAAGATGCGAGTTTCATTTAAAATGCAGCTGTGCCCAGCTGATTGCCAAAAGACCAAGGATGTGCCTCTACTTACTGAGGGGTAGCAGCAAAAGCCCATTGTTGACTGTATTTCCAGTCAAACAATCTGCAAAGCTGCCTGCAGAGAAGGGCTGGGGACTCAGGAGCAAAGCAAGGCACCTGCACAAAACCTGATGGGATGGGGTCCCTTGCTCCGAGTGCAGAAACCATCCGTGGCTGAGGTCCTGCTGCCACACTGCTCAGACTCTAAAATCTGAGAGAAATGAGTGAACAACAAGGAATTAGTCAGGACTATATTTCATTTGATGTAAAAATATATTCTTCATTGCTCACATACATCTTCACAAACTGAGTGCGCTGCTGAAAATGCCTGCCAGCTTTGTAGTAGGAAATTTGCAAAAGCTCTTAAAAACATAACACATATGTGAGTGCTGCTTTGAATACTAATCCTAAATGGACACCCTACTTCTTCAGCAACTCCTTGACATAGAGTATTCTCTGGACTTTTGGGGAGGATTTTTTTTCACATCAATACATTGCTTTATGTAGGGAAAAATGTGAATAAGCTCTGAATATATATATAGATCTATCAAATATATATAACTGCATATGATGGTTACAGGAAATCTACAGGAACCACTCACTGATGTTAAGCAAACAATTTTTTTAAAATTCACATCTGGTATAAATTAATACGACACAGATCACATATAGCCTGAATGAGCTTTTATTTACTGTAGGAGAGGTATTGTTATACAGTGCAATGCAGAATGGAGAATAACCAGGGTTTTCCCATCTGTCTTGAGATCTTTCCATGGATGTTACAGCTTCCAAACTTTTCACAGCTAAGAATTGTCATGGCCATTTTTGGAACCAGTATTATCACAAATTATTAATAATATGGAACAATAATTAATTTGATTGGATGCTGTGATACAGCACCCTGGAGAGTTTAATTGTGATACCCATAGGAGAGCAGCTGCGGTTAAGAAATTTGAACAGAAACAACCCTATTTGAGAGTTAAATCAGGTAAAAGACAGAAATAATAGTGTGCTTTTTGATTTCCTCCCATTTCCAGTACTAGTACTAAAACAATACCTCCAAGAATATTCCTGCTTAAGCCACCATATCACAGTGATGTAAAACTTTGTTGTGCAGAAAAATGAGAAGTATGCAAGTCAAAGACATAATAAATGCTTTCCTGAAACTGAATCAAGCAACTTCCCCTTGAAGGTAATTTGCTGTTGTGCTTCTATGGTAAAGTTGGTCGCTTTCATTATCCCTGCTGGGAGCACAGGCTATTAACACCCTTAAAATAATTCTGCCTCTGTGTTTCTGTAAGAGAAATGACTGTGGACAAGGCAGACTGTAGGGCTGTCTAGAATGGATAATAGCTTCAATGAGCAAATCATGACAAACAAGACATTTAGGCATGACACTAACAAACAAGCAGCTACAGGGACTTTGTTTCATTTCTAGTCTGTTGTATTTCTGCTTTTGGATGACTAGAGGTGCATTTTGAAGAGAGCTACTGACACAAGCACACAGATGAAGAGAGCACAGCAAGCATTCCTAAGCTTGTATTGAATGACAGTTTTTTTAAGAAAAGTTGTACCAACATTTTCCAAGGTATAAACTGGACCTTGTGTATGTGCATTGCATGTCCACTGAACACCTAATACATGCCTATGATCGCAAAATGCAAAAATTCCTCAAAATTTGGGTTCGCTTGGGAATGGGAAGGAAGAAACCAAGGTTCTAAGTTTAGCCAGGTGCTTAGTACTTATTTCTGAGGGCTGATTCCTGGCCTTACTGACTGCAATGAACTCTTTGTGACTGAAAAAACAGCACAGAGATATTTCCACTTTGTCTGGTTTTCTCTGGTTCACAAGCCCTCCAGCTCTGGAAGTCTATTTCAAATTGTGAGGAAGGCAAAGAAGCTTTTCACATTCAAGCAAATGGTCCTTCGTGGAGCAAAACTTCCCAACCACTACTGATGATGCAAGGGACAGAATATCCTGTGCCAAGAAAGAGCAAAGGGCTGCTCAAATGCTTCCAGCTTTTCTTGATCCTCAAGGCAGGAAGAAAGGCTGGGGTTTTTTTCTTACCATGGCTGGCAGTGCCTGGGGCACAGAGCATGTCTTTGGTGGGGCAGGGCAGTTTCTCAAGAGTGAAACGGAATTCATCAGGGAAACGCATGCTCATGTCTCTCCAGCACTTTCACTGGACCTACCCCAGCAGTCCAACAAGTGGGCATTTGGTCCTCTGCACAATTTTCTGTTCTTTTTGCAGCACTGTCGTCCCATTTAACCAATTTGGTGCCCTGGCAGGAAAGACACAGGAGATGGATGTGCCTGAGCTGCTAACACTGAAAGGTGCATTAGATGCAATTTTACTAAAATTAGGGTCTGTTCAGAGCAAGCACAGCTTTACAATAGTTCTTTGTCCGATGCGTGAAACATAGATAGTCTCAAAGCAAATAGAAGCAAATGAGCAAAGTCTGGTGTACAGTGAGTATTTTAAACAATGAGGTAGAATAACAAATAAGTACTTTCTTCCAAGGTATTGGCTGTGAGTCTGTGATTTTCTGTGCGCATTATATAAAGTTTTACTGTTTGACATGTGAGTAAAATTTTCATCTACTTTTACCAGCTCAAATTATTACCACCTCTCTTTTATAAGATCAATATACTCAATAAGAAGGGTTTCAGCTATTGAGTTCAATATAATTGTGAGGCTATTCAACATCATTTTTCTTGAGATGTTCCAGTGAGTCAACCCCAACTCATCATTTAGTTTAACAGAGTTTAAGATTATGTTAAGAACTGCAACCCCCCTGATTATTTGTTTAAAGGAATCCAAATACAACCTCTTTTAATGTTTTAGTACCTAGACAATAAAACAGCTGTCAGCAATATGTTCTTCTGAGTGGCATTCATATGAACACTAAGTCTGTTGTTTCTAATTTAAAAAACACAGCCATATTCAATAGTCACCCACAGACAGGTGTGCAGTCCAAAGATAAAATTTATATTTGCCAGCACATATGCAAATTAAATATGAAGATGGCAACACTAAATTTTACAGAAGGAGCAGTAAGAACTCTAAAACTAATATCAAATGCCTTGACACTGTCAGATGGTTACCAGGTGCCTTACCCTATGAATTTCACATTATTAAGGACATATTTAAGAAACACAATTTGTGGAGCAATATGTCACAGAAATTGCCAAATTCAAATGTCGAATTATGCAGGGTAAAATTTCTCATGCTGGACAGATTTATGTGGCTTAATGCATAGATATTTTTGTCCCATGGGCTCCGTGAGCACTTAATACAGACATTTTGAAGTGGGTAAGCTGAGGATCCCTGAACAGGGTCACTGAGTAAAAAGGTGTGACACCCCTGTTTGTGGCTGGGTTGAATAGATCCACAATTGTCTACAGTTCTGAATAAAAAAAAGTCCCAGCTTCAGAAACCAGTTTTTTATTTTGCATACAGTGAGTAGAAAAGTATCTGATAAAGTCCTGGCCATGTTGATGTCACTGGCAAAGCTCTACATAGAGTTTTAATAAACCCCTGTCCACTGACTCTGAAAGTAACTATTATAATATCAAAAAATGTTTTAGAGACCAAGAAGAGGAGTAGGATTTGCCTCTTTTAATATAACACATTGTGTGAATTAAAACTTACTTTTGTCTTTGTTTCTTGTCAGGTAAGAATAATGTCTGAGAATGTGTGAAAGGACTTGTGTAGAACTTCCAAGTATAGATACTGAAGTTCCCATTGAGTTTCTTTTCTCATGAAATAGTGCACAAAAATTATTTTTAAAGAAGGAAGGGAGGGTAAGTTGAGGAATGAAACCAAACATTCTAAGATATTTCTCTATGAGAGTATTATTTCATTTAGTCAGGAATAGTGGGCATACCAGAGAAAAGGAGTGTATTTTGACATGAGGGCATGATAGCTGCAACCACAAACATTCACACTCTCACTTTGCTCACAACCCCCTTTTTTTTGAAGTTTCTGTCCATGCCTGGAATTCGTTACATGTTTGCACATTTCTTATACAGCATACTTCTCATACAAGTGTGGGGCTGGGAATCACCACCACGTGTGCTTCCATCTCTAAGCACTGGAAACACACTCTCTGCTCACAGTGGCTGGGAGCACCTTCCATGAGCAACACCATCAAAAACCATTGCAGAGACAGAATAAGCACAGCAGTTTACTGATAGCAGTTCATTGCTTTGAAGGAAATGTCTGCGACAGGTAGTGACCCAGAAACCTCTATTATTTGCCTATGATTTTTAATTTAATAAAATTTTGATAAGCCCAAGTTAATCTTGAGTAATGTACTGGTATGGAAACAATCTAGTTCAAAGGATGATTAATCTGTTCCAGTGAGATAAATGTTAAGCAATGATAATTAATTCCAGATTTTTAGATTCAAGAACTTAAGTTTCTGCATAGCTAATCAAATACAGAAAATGGTAAGATAATGCAGGAAGTCTGACCACATCTCACATACCCCACCAGAAGCCTCATCTATCATAAAAGAAACTTATTCATGAAGCAACTTGACAGCACAGTCAGACATTGCACCTAAAACTATCCACACCTTGCCATTCATCCAAAACATACTGGTTGGGCATTCACCTCAGAAGGACTTCTGCAATCCACATGCTCTTTCACACAACTTTGCAAGTGTATGTGAGTCTTCATTTTGATCTCCAGTTGGAAGTACTCAATTTATGTAATTCTAGATCAAAGCAGATATCAAATCATTAAAATCTGGAATCAAACCTGGCAACCTTCGACTTAATTCTAAATAATTCATCCATGTTTAGTGTACAGTTCTTAGATGCATCTCTTCATATTTTGGGGAAGTGAAGTCTGACATTCATAATGAAGTATGAGGTTCACTACTATAAACCAGTATTTATCCAGGAGGTAAGTTACACTAAGTACACTTTTCCCATATTTAAGTAAATGATACTGTGAAACTAATAAGATTTTAAAACATAAGGTTTTGGAAAAAAAAAACAAACAACCAGAAAATTTAGGATGGTCTTGAATAAGTAAGGAAATTGGTAGAGAATATACTGTATGGGGGCAGTTGCTGTTGTAGTCTTCCTGTAAGATCCAGGTGACTTGTGCTAGAGGCAAACAAGAAAATTATCACCAGACAATAATGACTGAGTTCACCCTGATGAATTTTTGGCATGATTGCCTTGTTTCCAATACTTGATTGGCCAAATTACAGCTGTCACTGAAATGTGCCAATTTTGAGAAAAATGAAATAGTTATTTGAGACAAACTCTTCACTGTAGAGTCATATAATGCCTGTGAAGTACATCACCCAGGGTTTCTGAAACTTCAACAGCTAATGTAAATAACAAGATGTAAAGCAAAGACAAAATGGAATTGAGCAACAAGTCTTGAGGCTACATTACATCTTCATTTGGACTAGAATATTCAGGCATTAGACTCTAATCTATGCAAAGGTAACTCTAATGTAACTCTGATCTGGCTTCCAAAATAGGTTTTAGAAAATTATTAAAAACTCTTTTTTTCTGCCTGGAAGAAGTTTAGAAGGAAGGAAGCCACTTCAAGAGTTTCCATGTTGTTCAAAGAAACCACAACCACATACCAATGTGTCCTTTAGAAACTGTGGAGAGTGATTAGACCAAGTAATGTGAGTTTGCCAAAAGGCACAATGAGAAAGGACGTTTAGAGGGCTTGTAAGAAACTGTGCTTGGGCACTTGAAGCTTTTCTACATTGTTTGACTGTTCAAAAAACACCTTCACAGATAGAGGCGTTATTTTTCCATTATGTGATATTGAAAAGTGCTTCAAAGTGGGCAGAATTGGATGAATGGAAAAAAGTTCCTATTTTAACACAAAATTGTAGTTCATTATGCACAGTGAGAAGACAAAGAGAAATTAAAGATTTTATATTCACCACTTAAAACGAGATAGAACACTAAGAACTGAGAAATTATTAGGCTGCTAGAAAGAAAGAAGGCTTATTTTATAAAATTTGCCCTATTTTCAGATATTAACTTGGATTAATTGAAGCCAGAAGAGCTAAAACCTAGCAAGCAGTATTTTATAAAAATTAGGAACTGCAGCTGGTACCACTGCACCCAGTATCTCTAGCAGATGGGAATATTGCTTAAACACAAGAAGTTCATGAGTGGAACCATGCCAAGAATGCTATCAACAAGCAGTACCTAGGAGCAGTCAAAGAATATTCTTGTGCTACACAGCAGCATGGAGTTTTTGTTTGTTACTGTGATTTATTTAATTCTGTTGAGCTTCTCTTTGTTTTAGATCTTGGGATGAGGGGTCTGTTAGACACATGTCACTAGAAGACAAGATTTCCCCTCCATTATTATATGTGCACACTGAAAGAGAAATTGGCAAGGCAGCCACCTCAGAACGCTCCTGTCTGGGGAAATCTCCCATGAAATACAAGTATGCAAAGAAATATATAAATGTCTATTCCTGCATCACACATGCTCCATAATATATTGGTTCTTGACTGTAACTGAATTGAGTTACTAAGGCTTGGAATGACATCAGTAAATGTCAGAACGATACTTGAACACTCACAGAACTTAAACTCCATTTCTGTCTATTCATAAATATCCATGTGAAATTTCTCCTGAACCATAATCTTATTAAAACAAGACTTAATAAAAGCAGGAAATTTATTTGAAATGGAAAGAAACTGAATTTTTTTTCTAGTCTTGCAAAGGATTTGCACAAATACTTGAAAGATCCAAAGTTTGACTCTTTCTTCAGACTTCTTCAGACTTTTTTCCTCTAGAAAGAGAGTGAAATGTTGATACAAACCAGTTTGTGTTTTGCGACATACTAATATACTGATTTTCTCAAGGAAAGAGAAGAAGGGGAAACCTTACTGTGGAGGAACAGCCAATGTCCTGAGAACAACCTGAAATGCCAACTTAGCATTTTTGCACTTCAAAAATGTCTTTGACTTTTATGAGCAGCCATGATGGCAAAATTGAGGCTGTTAAAAATACATGGTTTACTTCAGTAGTTTATAATTCACAGTGGCATTTAGTGGGTGGAGCTGTAAATTAGTAAGTGGACTGTTGCCACAGCAGAGTAGGCTGCTGCTCTGCAAAGGAGAAGCTTTGCTAAGAATAGGAATGTGGTCACGATGATAATGAACAAGGGCTCCGCATGCCTGAAACGTTGATGGGAGATTGGAAGATGGCTGTTGGATGTTAAACAGCTGCTCTAGAAATTAGATGTTATCAAAGATCTGTTTGAAAGATTGAACTGGCTGAAAAGCATGCAAAACTTAACCAGTAAGACCTGGTTTCAATTTTTAGTAGCACAACCGAAAGGCAGAGTGGCACATGAAATATTTATGTTGTTGATAAATTGGAAGGTACAGTTTTACAGCCAACAAAATGCTATGTTTATTCTGCTGCAAGAGGGAGGCAGGATTATAGCAGTCTCTACCCATAAAAGAATCTTTTTCCCTATTGCTTTTCAATGAAGTAGATTAATGTGCCATGAAAGCATTACAATATGTTAATCAGGTATTTGATCTGCTCTGTCAAACACTCAAAAGTCAGTTACTTCCTGGAAACTATATTAATGTTCCAAATAAACCCAGCTTTTAAAAGGCACTAGATTTCTTTGAGGGGGGATGATTTACTTATCACTAGAATAATTTGCCTTTGGACCCTTAGTAGCTGTAACAGCCTTATTCAAAGGTTGCAAGCCAACAGTATTATACCAGAAACCCTGAGTGACGGGTGCAGATTGATATGGATGACAATATAAAAAACGCCACATTCAACTTTTGGAAGCTTTACTACTGAGTGACAGCTGCTGTATGATTGCTGTTCAGCCAGAAGTAGACAGGAAAATATTCTGAACCCAAATGCATGACCTGCATGACTGCAATAATTTCATGGTTTTGACTGCTTAAATTCCCAGTCGGTGGACATCAACATAGGGGTCTCACTTTTCTGGCCTTAAGAAACATGTTTGAGCTATGTAAGCCTTAAAGTGATCCACAGGAAACTTTCACTGAAAAAGAAAAGAAAAAAAATCTGTATGAAATCATTGTGTCCACTTCACATGCTACACAACCCTTTCCTATAGGGCCCTGCTTTGATCCCTGTTTGTGCTGGCCAGCTCTAGGCCCCCCAGAGCAAAAAGAGCTGCACACAGATGTTACACTGATAAACAGCTCGCCAGTGGAGGAAACCAGGTCACTTCTCCTGTAGGAAGATCACCAACAAAGTGATTTTGTCACAAAAAGTCTAATCTGGCTGTTTTCTGAGTAAGAATACTGAACACATTTCTAGCAGAAGACATTTTGAGCTTCAGTCCCTCCCTAAACTTTCCCAGATACCCAAATGTTGATTTCATTCACTGTTAAANGGGATGATTTACTTATCACTAGAATAATTTGCCTTTGGACCCTTAGTAGCTGTAACAGCCTTATTCAAAGGTTGCAAGCCAACAGTATTATACCAGAAACCCTGAGTGACGGGTGCAGATTGATATGGATGACAATATAAAAAACGCCACATTCAACTTTTGGAAGCTTTACTACTGAGTGACAGCTGCTGTATGATTGCTGTTCAGCCAGAAGTAGACAGGAAAATATTCTGAACCCAAATGCATGACCTGCATGACTGCAATAATTTCATGGTTTTGACTGCTTAAATTCCCAGTCGGTGGACATCAACATAGGGGTCTCACTTTTCTGGCCTTAAGAAACATGTTTGAGCTATGTAAGCCTTAAAGTGATCCACAGGAAACTTTCACTGAAAAAG
The DNA here is from genome assembly GCA_013397815.1 of Aleadryas rufinucha. Taxonomy (NCBI): domain Eukaryota; kingdom Metazoa; phylum Chordata; class Aves; order Passeriformes; genus Aleadryas; species Aleadryas rufinucha. The sequence continues at coordinate 248,114 of VZTH01015603.1, read as the reverse complement.
AAAAGAAAAAAAATCTGTATGAAATCATTGTGTCCACTTCACATGCTACACAACCCTTTCCTATAGGGCCCTGCTTTGATCCCTGTTTGTGCTGGCCAGCTCTAGGCCCCCCAGAGCAAAAAGAGCTGCACACAGATGTTACACTGATAAACAGCTCGCCAGTGGAGGAAACCAGGTCACTTCTCCTGTAGGAAGATCACCAACAAAGTGATTTTGTCACAAAAAGTCTAATCTGGCTGTTTTCTGAGTAAGAATACTGAACACATTTCTAGCAGAAGACATTTTGAGCTTCAGTCCCTCCCTAAACTTTCCCAGATACCCAAATGTTGATTTCATTCACTGTTAAATAGACAAAAGAACTTCTCAAAAGGATTACTGTGCTAATAACCTATCACACTCCACTGAGGACTCATCCATATGCAGCTCAGTGATTGCTGTGTGTCTTCTATAAAGACATCCCTTTTGGAGGTCTGTGTCTGGTACAAAATTATTCAGTATCTCTGCTCTTACTGGAAAGATTTCATCTTACAGGAGAATTTATAGGAGCTTTTGTGACATAGATAGGAAACAGGAAAGACTTTTTATCAAACTTAAGCCACTAATAAACCACTTGGCAGAAAGGATTAAAAGGGTAAGGTCCCAAGTAGCCCTAAGACTTATGCTATTTGGTTTAATTTCTGTGTTCCCACACATTAACAAATCTAAAGCATATAAGATTGCAGTAGGGAGTGGGGAATCCAGGTCAGCTCTTTAAGATCTGCCAGTTTCAGGACTCTACATGCTTACAGTTTAACATAATTAAGGCCAGGAAATTATAATTGAATATGGAAATGTACTAGAAAGTGGATACGTCAACCTCAAATCACTTCATTTCTTATAACTCTGATATCCTGTCCCACTATGAAATGCATGCACATTTTGCACTGCTGTGCCACGGATAAAATAATTGTTTGTGTCAGTAATATCAGCCCAGTTTCCCACATGTGACCAGCCTGTAGGATATATAGTAATGACTGACCTGCTTTCTCCTGCCCACAACAGATGTTTTCCTAGGGAAGAATTAACATTACAGAACTCAAAATAGAACATTGAAAACTGCAAAATAGTGTAAGGCCTCAACAGCTTTGCCTCCAACAAGACTGGGAGGCCAATTTTGACAAGTTTCTTCACTATAAAATAGATTAAATTTTAGCCAAACATTGTTACATATGCGGCTTTTAAAAACTGCACATAATTCTGGATGCTCTGGTTCTTGTTCTCTGACTTCTGTAGCCTGTTCTCCAGCTCTTTCAAATGTACTTCATGGTGCTTTTCATTCTAATGAAAAAAGAGAAATGCAAAGAAACTTAGAAATAAAATATAAATCAATCATAATAACAATCTAAGACAACTAGTACCTGATTTTTATAGCCTTATTTACCCGTAAAAGTTTTCAGAGGCCCCACAAAAGCAAAGGTGCTAAAAAAGGCCTCAAAAGATTGAAGCTTTCATTTATTTTCAGTCAGGACTAAACTGAACATGTTTGGATACACTTAAAATTAAAAAAAGACCTGTAATAATTTATAATAATTGTAAATTCAGATTATTGTCAGTAACTCAGAAAAGAAAAAAGATATCACTACATCGCTATGGAATTGTTATGCATGTAATCAAATCTAGATGTGCTTACTGAACACAATTGATCTGAGAGGGAAATTACAACTTCATACATGTTTTTTATTTTTGTCTTGCTGGGAAAACTGGACCAAGTACGAGTTGTAAACCCAACATAATTTAAGAGATTTAGCTAGACTGGGCATCTGTTAGGTTGATGGGAAATGTCAATGTACAAAGAATATTGTCAAGTAGAATTAATTTACTATTCTGAAAAGTGTGTATCAACTGTATTAGTAGTGTGTTTCCAGTAAAAGGAACTTGTTTTTGTTAATGGTGATGTGGTAAGTGATTTCTTAAATCACAAACAGCATTATTTACTCACATGGTGAAATAAGCAAAGGAGTTGTTTTTTTTCTTCTTGCCTCTTTCTCACTTCAGCTTCAAGAAGTAGCAGTTTTCTCTGAAAGGCTTGTTCTTTGTATGACATTTTTTCCCATTCATCAGCAACCTATACAAGTAATGAGAGAAATTATATATATATATATATACACACACATATATATATATTTATAAATTATATATATATAACATATATATTTACTCTTAAAGACCAAATCAAATTATTTTCTTATCTCTTAACATATAGCTCTATTTCCTATTCTTTCATCTAATACTTTACTTATTTTCCATGCACAGGAATTAAACAAACCTGAGAAATATTCTAGCCAAATTTGAAAACTGTTTCAATTTGGAAAAAAGTGTAATACTAGTGGGAGTGGAACACTTTTTAGCCCATTTTCGAGTTAAGCCAAAATTTTAGTTTTTTCAAAACCAAATATCCTCAGACAGTACTGAAAAAATCAGATGGTTATTGCTACATTATTAATCTGAAATTACACCTTCATACATTTTTTTGATTAAATGAATATAATTCACTAAAATCTAAATTCCTACATTTCCTCTTGAATTTGATTTACTACTTGCATAATTTCTACAAATAACAAAATTTGGCTTAATATAGAAAGAATGCAAACTCTTCCTCTAAAAAGAGAAGGATTTCAACACCAAATTTCTTGTGGGCTTCTATAATGAAGAAAATAAAAGGTAAGATTAAGCTTTTGTACAGAAACGTTTTGCCATATGTGTGGGATTTAATATTAGATGGTTAAAGCATTTTGATTTGTCAAAAAAAAAAGATAATAAAAGGTTGGTCAATTGAAACTTGTTATTAATTTCCATAGGATCCAAACGTGACAAAGAAATTGAATTGTTCAATCCATATTTAGAACATGCAGAAATTCACAGTAACTTTTTAGTATTGCTCCCTACATGCAAAATAGTCTTGTCCAATCATTTTTCCTCAAGCACATTTTTAATGCTATTTTTAAATAGAACGTAGCAAACAAGATTGAGAGATGTATTAAATCACCAATACCATTTTTCTCCCTTCTTCCAAAGCATATTCAAGTTGCCTGGTTAATGCATTATATTCTGCAATTTTCTCTTCAAGCTGCAACTCACTGCACTGAAGACTCTCATCTTCTTTTCTGAGCAGACAAGCAAGTCCTTCATTCTGATATTCCATCTCTCCTAATCGTCTTTACACAAAATAGATTAATGCATTATAATTCACTATAGCAGAAAAGTGTAGGAATTAATTTCAATCTGATTTTTCAAGATACCTTTGAAGATCTTCATATTTCTTCTGAATGTTACAGATCTCTTCTTCTAAGAAAAGATTTCCCATAGAAGTTACACTATGGTTATCCTGTGAAAATGACAATTTGTTTCCAGTTGAAGAGACCTGTATACAGGATCTTACTTGGGTAAAGTAAGCCTGCCTATTAAAATCCATCAAAGAATTTATCTGTAATTTCAGATAAATGCTATGCTATATTCAGACAAATGCTATATTATATTCACGTAAACATTATCTTGTATCATTATCTTAAATTAATAAAATACAGCCAAAGTAGGAGACTAAAATTTTCTGTGAACACTTTAAGACTGAAAACCTGCATGTATCAAAGTCCTAAAAAACTCCATATGCTGCTCATGCAGCCTTGTGTATTAGGAGTTGGTCAGGTCTACCTACCTCCCAGCAAAAAAGGGTCCCTCACATTACAGTCACAGGAAGCATAAAAATAACCCTGCATACATATAAGGTTATCACAGAAGAACAGTGCATCACTGGCTAAGAATTTCAGAAAGAAGTAAATATCAAAAAATATCAAAGAAGTTCATGAAAAGAGATCTATTAGCAGCAGAAGCTGAAGGAAGCAAGAAGACAGTCTCGTCGTGTCCAGCATCTAGAGGGCTAAACTTTTACATGTTTTCTTTTAAATCTCAATAGCAATGAGATTATTGCTCCTTCTACCACCCATCAACAGCATGTTGGCAATAAACAGCCACATCAACAGCCTGCTGATACCATCATTTGAAGGGCTGACCACCACCATTCATTGGACTACCTCAAGGAGTCCCATCCAGCAATTTGATCTAATCTGCCTAATTTTGTTTCTAAGAATTATGGGCTGTTCAGGTAGCAGACTGGCAGTAGCTGAAATCAGTCCAGCTGAACCCAGGAAAGGTTTTCTGCAGAGGCAGAAATTGCTCCAAAATGAATTTTCCTAAATTCTGGTCATAGAGCCAAGGGTAAAGAACACCACCAAGACTTAATGCTGAAATTTAACTACTGTTCCACCAGACTAGTGACTATATTCCCAGTTATTTCACTATACTTAAGAGGTTCTTTTGCATTTTCTCAGGAAAACATGTAGTTAGATTAAAATTACATACATCATTTTATATGAGCCATACATTTTGCACCCCAAAATTAATTATTGCTTCAGTAATTTGCCAAAAAATGATGGATGTAAGAGTTTATGAACATTCCTGGAAGAATCACAAATCAAGAGCTATGATTTTTATAAATATATAAAGTCTATAGGAGCACAGAGATTCACTGTGCTTCAGGTGTAGTTTTCCCACTGACACAGGAGGATGATTAAGCCCCTTTCCCACCCTACTAACTTAAAAACCTTTATCATTTGTGCTCTTCTAACTCAAAAGCACATTAAAAAAAGAGAAAAGACAATAACAAAAAAAACCCAAACCTACCCTGCCATTGAAATTGATGTCACAGAAAAAAAGACCCAGGGAAAATTCATATTCAAGCTTTAGAGAAAATACAAGCATTAGTGTTCAACACAGCTAAAACCAGAAATTATCCTATTTATGTATATTTTTAAAATATCAAATCAACTAAAACATTGCAATAATTAAAATTTTATACATCATCAAGAATATAATTTATCTTATTAAATATTGTATGGTTTATAAATTAGCCATTAAAACCAAAACTAATGTAGAATTAAATTATTCTAATAGATACAAACAATATCTAGACCTGCATTTATTTTCAGGGAAGAATTCTGCAACACATCTCAGGACATAAGTATTCAAAAAGATCAAGAATATACTCACTCTAAAAGTAACAAGCCTTGTCACATAATGAATTCACATAAATACAGCTGGCAACAGTTTTATTTGCATTGTGCTATTTCCACAGAAGAAGTTTTTGATTTATGAAGAAAATAACAAAGGAAATGTCACCACTGTCACACACGCCAATAGGAAAAAATGTCCCAGAGACATTTTTCCACATAATTTTCTCATTTGTCTTTAGAAATCAGCATGTTCTAACCACCTGAACCTCCAGCTCCCTAAGGGTTTTGCATTTCTGTGCAAGGATCCTTTCCCAGGACATAAGCCTTTGCTGGTTTTCCTTAGCTGCTTTCAGCAAGTCACAAACATGTTGTAACTCCTTTAACTCAGCCTCCGTTTTGTCCCTCACCTGCATATTAGCATCACAGGAGAAAAATGTAAGTGTAAAACCATAAATTAATTGTTGTAATACTTAATGGATTTTCATGTAGGTAATAAAGCTGAAATTCTACACAAGTTGTGTATCACCTATTTTATAAAATACTGAAAAAGATACAAGTTCTTTTCTGATTCTTAAGAATGTGCTGTGTTCCAATGTTCAGCTCCATCTGCTGAAAAAACTTATAACTCATCTCTGTACGGATTCTCATTTTTAACTGTTAGTTAAAAAAAAAAGCCCTTACAATAGGTTTGCTTCCGTACACAACTTTCACAGCTGTTCTGTCAAAAAGCTAGTTTCAAAATCATCAACAATTAAATCACATTTTTGAAAGCGATGAAAGAATTCTGGAATTCTAAACCAGCAGCCCAACTACTTAGTCATTGTGCTAGGAATCATTCCTCACTTGTTTGCAATTGCGTAGTATCCAAAACCCACCAGCTTTAGATAGCAGTTAGTAAAACTCTCAGAAATTTAAAACCAAGAGACAGTACCTTGTGACTTCTAATAACATAACAAAGATGTAGAAGAGATCAGTATCCTATGGAATTGTTTGGAAACATTCTTTATTACTGCAAAACTTACCTTTTCTTCTAAGCATTTGTTTTCTGTTATTTTTTTGTTTTCATTTAAAACTGTTTCATATCTGGATTTCAATTCTTCTACTTCAATTTGTCTTTTTTGTACCTAGGACAACGTACTTTTTTTACATACATTTGCAAGGTCCTTCATTTAAATATAAAAAAGATAGAATCATTCATATGAAACATAAAGGAAAACCTTTGATTTTTAAATAGTATCTCAAAGTGTGTCATCATTTGAAGTTATTTATTTTCATTATCCTACTTGTCACAGCAAGTATAAAAGGGTTACCAGGCAAAGAGCACTGTCATATCAGCAGTGTGTTATCAACAATGGAGAATGATCTACAGTTGTGCTATAGAAGCAGCCAGCCGGACTCATACCTCTCTCCCCACATAACAACTATCATCAACACTTCCCATCTGGAGTCACTACAGCTCTGAGCTAGGGAATTTCACTCCACTCACTGCTTAAGGCTGGCTGTTAGCTGGAACTACATCTACCATCTTAAAACTGGCAACAACTTTAATTGTGATGATGCATCCCACAGATGGGGCTCACTGGCTATACTTAGATTTTGTATCATGTCTTTCTTTTCTCTTGACAATGATTTAAAAAAGAAATACGTGAAGAATGTCAGTGAAATTGTGTCTATACTACAGCACAAATATACACATATTTGAATCAATGTTCTAAAATTTCTGTGTGAATAGAGCCAAACACAAAAAATTAATTTATAAAAAGCCCATTTTAAGTTTGGTTACTTTTTTCACTGGTATTTTCAATGTGGATTTACCTCCTGAAATAAAAAACTCACATAACCCTATACTCATAACCCTAACCCTAATATATATTTCTTGAATGAACTTGAATTTCTTGAACTTACTTGAATACTGATATGCTCTTAGGAACACAAAACAAAAATATGGTCAAGTAGAGGTAAAATATCTTCGGTATATCCACTGAAGACATCAGACTCAAACTTAATTTTTTAAATATATAGTTTATTGGGTCACTAGCCTGCTTTTTAGGAAGCAAATCTTGTCAAAGCAAGGTTGCAATTGTTGGCTTCAATGAGTTTCGAGTGGGCTTCAGACAATTCAGTACAGACTATGTGTACTTGTGACAGTATGGAGACTCCTCTTTGATATGGTTTGTAATAGCACTTTCTTCTTTCATACTCAATAGTACAAAAATATTAGAGACCCCATGACAACAAAACAGGTTTATTACAATCAAAACCTTTATCGTTTCCTCAAAACTGCTTACAAGTTTAAGAAAACATACTTGAAGATTTCAAACATGGTAAGTCACCTCATTTTTACGCTGTTCTACAAGGTTCTCCTGCAGCTTTGCTTTTTGTTGCAGATGTAGCAACTCATATTCAACAGAAACTGTACTGTTTTCCAATGTTGTAAGGGAAGCCTTGATCAAAAATAGAAAATATAAAAATTTTAAGAGTATTACTAAAATACCACATTCTAGAATATGATATTACCAGCAAGTGACCTGCAGGCACTAGGAAGAGTGACATAAGTATTTTTCCTGTCAAACAAAAATGATTGTCCATAGTTCATTTGTCAGCTCAAGAGAACTTTTATATTGGATGACATATATAATACAAAACCTACAAACTCTTTCAAAATTGAAATTAATAATTCAGGTAAACTCAGTTCTTTAATTTGAAAGAAAGTTTAACAAACATAAAAACCCAATTTCTACTTAAGCAATTGTGCAGTTACTGACAGTAAAATAAACAGCATCCTGATTAAGCAGATATATCATCAGACAACCCTGTTCCTAGTTTTGCCATAAATTTCCAGTGAAAATTTTTCAATGTCTCATTTACCCTTACTATTATAAATGGATGGCAAACTTCATTATGCAGGTTTGGGGTCTCTAGACAGAAGGTCCAAAGAGAATTAATGTGGCTGCATCATTAGTGTATGAGAAATGTAGAGCCATTCAACAATGATTTATAGTCTCACCTTTAATTTTTTGTTTTCAAGAGAAATCTTTTCATTTTCAGAGTTAACAGAATTTAGCTTTCCAAGAATTTCCTCCTTCGAGTTTCTTTTCCATTCCTCCTTTCTTTTCATGTCTTCCATCAGGCCTGTGATCTGTCTTGTTAGACAAGCAAGAAGTTCTCTATAACACACAATGCTTCCAAAACTCTCACCACGAAAATTAAATTGAACCTTTACAAATTCTCCTATTCTCCTTCACTGTTTATATGTATGTATATATATATAAATAAAAGGGGGAATGCATTTAAGCATCCAAAGAAGCTATTATCTACTGAAATAAAGTCTCTGAAAGAGGAGAGTTTCTACTCCAAGGAGGGGGTCTTAGCTCAATTATAGAACACCAAATCCTACTTCCAAGGGAACTATGCATACGCACACTGTACAAAATGTAATTATATTGAATTTATAGGGTATATCATATAATGTCCTACTAAGAACATTCCCTAGCTACTTTAGGAACGTCACTTTCCATTATTAAAAGCAACAAATTATGCAGTGCCTCACTTTTTGCTTTTTTTTTGTTAATGAAGTTAACAAAATTTGTTTTGCTGTTTAGTCAGTCACACACTGCTTAGTAGAACAAGTCTTGTTAGAATGGCACATTTCAAGCAAAGACTTTTATTTTCAACTGGAATAAAACCAACAAAAACCAGCTGGAAGCAGAATGAGTATTTGTTCTTTCTTAGATGTCTTCTTATATGCACTGGTCCAACAGTGGGCTAGACAGATTTCTGGAGTGATGTCATCTACCTGCACTCTGGTTAAATTTTAAGATCTGCTGCAAATATTTTCTGAAACGTCAGATTGTCTGGAATGGAACCAAAATATTCAAGCCAGTTTAATTTCAGCTTTTAAATATTAGAGAATGAATCAAGTTCTTTGTGAAATAAATATTGTCTCAGACCTAGAACAAAGGCATCTAAAAGTTCATTTCGCTGGTTTAAATGATAGTGCGTATTTCTACCAACAGAAATGGTAAAAGGATATTTGTCACTATCTGCCCAAAAAATGGCATATCCTTCATGTACATTGAGATTTGACTGTGTAGTTTGAATAAGGTTGGATAATTTTGTTCTGCTTCTCTTTACATGAATAAACTGTTCAAAAGGGCATCTGAGAGGAACCCTCCTCTATCCTCTAGTGAGGTGAGACATTAGTGGAACTGAAATAATTTTGCCATCACTAGTCTGAAGCAGGAACTAGAAGACAAAGAACGTTTTTCTATTCTGTAAACACAAGGGTTAACACTCAAGCTGTTGAATCAGTTATTAAATAAGTGGTTATGTGGAGGCCACATAGTAGCTGCCAGCAAGTTCAGGCTAATCAGAAATATGCAGGGAAAAGAATGTTCCTTACTGGTAAAGGGGAATAAAGCTTTAAAGGAAGTGAAATGCAGCAGAGAGAAGGCTAAAAATCTTAAATTTGTTCTTATTTCCAACTTCTAAATTCTGCTCAGAATTTAAAAATGTTAATAAACTCGTTTACATTGTCAACACTGAGTATTGCCCTACTAAATATCAATACCCTGTGACTACAGAAATAAATAAACAAAAAAGATAAACAGTCCAACTTACTTCTGAAGATCTTCTATTTGAACTTCTAACATTGTCTTTTCTTCAACTATTCTATCATGCTGCTTTTTCCAGACATCAGAGGCTGACAATATCTCACACAGTTTGACTTCCTAGAGAATGTAGAAATTATAAGTTATGTAACAAAAGAATGCCACTGAAGAATGCCATTTAAATTCTACAATTTTTTCTAAACATAAGAGCTGTTTAATATAAGATGATTTTATTGGATCTCCCTTGTACAAAGAAAACAGATTTTCTCTCATCTCAAAATCAACAAAATTACCCACACTTTTAAAAAATCAAAGTCTAAGTACAGACTTACTTTCAAGGCAGAGACATAGTTAAACACTGGTACTGTATATCAACTGTAGAACACAACATTTCAAAATTTAAGATGACAATCTTCTCTTACAAAAAAAATTTGTCTTTGATACATGTCAACTACATATAAATTACATCAATTAATAAACAAATAAAACTGTGCCAAAATATTTTAAGAATGAAAAATACTAGCTAGGTAAGAAATGAAACATTGGGTAAAATCCCTTAAATGAATACAGATAATTAACCAACACATGCTATCTTGAAAGTACACCAGGTTTACAATGAGGAAGAAAACAACTGTGACTTCAAAACATCAGAAGTTCAGGAATTAGTTGCTGTCCCTCTGTACTGCTAATTTTAGTTAAAGAGCCACTATTGCCTTCTCACAAAGATCCAAGAATATAAAAACCATTATTAATCATCTCCTGGAACACTGAGAGGAAAAATATATCTTTAATACTGACATATCTGAAATTATTACAACACATCTAAGACTATGAAAACATATTCTCATTAGGAAATCCAAATAGGGCAATAAGCATGGTTCTGGTGCACTCGGCCTTTTTGAACAATTACAAACTATTGATAGGCAGAGCAAGATTCCAAGGAACAACTTGGATTAAAGAAGAAGTTTTATACTCAGATTTTGAAAAGGCTCAGAACAAGCAGCTTAGAAACAGAAAGCTAAGTAACCACGAGACATCACACATTAATAAATAAAGAAAACTGAGACTTCAAACCTCAGTCATGAATTCTCAGTTAGTACACTGTATTTCTGAGTTAGTCAGTGCTTATCCATAGACAACTAACAGGAAGACCAGGAGAGGTTTAGCCCAAAGCTGATGAGATTCGTCTTACTTCCTACAGCTTGAAATGTACAACCTCATGACTTAAGACAATCACTAAATTTTAACAAAACAAAGGCAGTTAATAGTGACAGTTTTCATGACACCTATAACAACCTTTCCCTTAATAGATGAGCAACAAAACAAAAGACATAGAAGCAGAGCCTAATCAAACAATTTTTTCTTTTTTCAACAGGTGAAAGTCTTCCAATTGTTCCATTTCAAACAATACAACACAACATTGCTCACAGCATAGTCACTCACATGTTCTCTTATTTTAGAGGTTACATTTTTCACAGCTTCTTCAAAGCGTTGAGCTCTTTGTTTCTGGGACTGTGTCGCTTTTTTCAGAGCAATCTTCTTTTGCTCACTTGTTTCCTTTAAGGCTAACTTCTGGCACTTGTATTCACCAATTTGACGTTTCCACTCTGCTATTTTATTTTCTAGAGTCTGAAGCATAATTAAAATCAACTCTTCAAATTCTAAACCTCACATATAATTTTGTACTATAAAATAATCAGGAATAGCTGTTACATTTATAATCTGTTTCCATATTATCTTGGTGTCTCAAATCTTGTGGTTGATACAAGGAGCTAGCTAAGTACAAGAAAAATACAGAGAGAAAGTCATTATAAGAAGATGCAGGAGCAGGCAGAAATAGGGGGAAAGACAGCAATCTAACCATCTCTGGGTGCTCTTGGAAATAAATGCAGAATTTCAATTTAGAAAGCATGGTATGGATGTTAAACCCATTCATGAGAAGAAAAATAAAATGGTTTCATCAGACTATTTCTGTAAAGAATATCACCTCGATGCTACCAGTGATATGCACTGATGTAGTAGAGTATGTGCTCTGAGTCTAGTGACACATACACTACTAGGCCTGGAGTTAGGCTGTATGACTGTACATGAAATTTTAATATGAAAGTTAATATCTTGGATTTGTGTTTTTTAAAGTCAGGAAGCTAGGAAAGGCTGGGGTCTTTTCTTTAGTATATGTATTTCAATACAGTCTGCAATTAGATGACAATATACTATTTTCTTGCAAGATCTCTGAATTTTTTCCATGCATAAAATGGCCCCATTTTATTAATGACACAGATTTGTTTAGTAAAGAAACTATTTTTTATAAACGATGAAGCAGAAATGAATTTTAATGCATTCAATAATATTATGAAACACGTACAAAGCAGTCAAGATGGGAACTGGGTTCTACAAGTGCCATTATATTATCTTTTCTATTGTTGTTATTATTTCTGACTAATTAGATGTTTACATCACTCTGATGAAGATAGTATACTGATCCCATTCTATGCCGGAAGCTGATCCCTCTAACTTCATGGCTTTTGTATTTTTCATCTATATACCACATAAATATGAATGGAAAACAACAACAGACATTACAACTCTACAGGATGATGTTCATTAAAAGCAATACCAGACTCTGATTCAAGGAGAGTCTCAGATCCTCTTATCAAAAATGACCAAGATACCAAGAGACAATTAGTTTCATAAAGACAAGTGTAAATCCTGTTCATATCTCTTACTATTCTTCCCATAAACTCCAGCAATATAGGTAAGCCAGCAGTGTAAATAAATTTCTCAGTGATAAATATCCTAACTGTAGGAATGATTAATGCATTTTTTTCTTTCTTTTTAGCCTGGGTCTGACACTACATTACGTACTACATGAATAAAGACCTACTACTTAGCCACTGACTATGTGAATGTGCCAGCCTTATTCAAGATACTCATTGCCAGTTGCTATAAAATATGCATATTATGCATGAGGGGATATCTCTCAGTACAGGTCCTGCTAATGGCCCCAAAACTTCTACACAATCAAAGCAAAACATATGTGGTTTTCCAAGTGAAAGATGGTCTTGGGTACTGGGATTCACCAAAAAGCAAAAGTACTACTTCAAAAAATGAAATAAAAAAAACCCCAAACCCTATGTAAAAGGTAGTTTTCCTATATAAAAGCTTACAGAGCATTGAATAAACAAAGATGTGACTTGAGGTGGTGGCTAAACACCTTCAATAAACACAGCAAATAGAAAATCTCAGTCTATGTATGGATTTCTTTAACTGTTGGTATAATAGCTGCTATCCCCTATTATAACCACAGGAGGTCAGAATCACACTAAGAATAAGTGCTTTGGGCACTAGTCAGTGACTGAGGTAAATTCAAATTGAGAACTAATCTCATGAGGGCAATGCTAAGCTCTTGCAAGCTTTTGTCTAGATATTAACCAAATCATCACCAGGATTTAAGCTAGCAAATTACTCCAACAATTTCTGAAAGCAAACAAAACTTTAAAATAGAGATTGAATGAAAATACAGCTGTATATCAAGTTATTTTATCTAATGAAAATGTTGTTGGAATTCTATAATTGTACTAGGTAGAACAAGAAAACAATTTTTATTTAGAAGAAAACATGAGGCATTTATGCAGATATAGACGTGATTTAAAATTGCCTTTATATAGGTTGGGTAACAACCTCAAATGATACATTTAGCAAGGGATTTATGCTAGTAAAAAATGTTTGGAAATTAGAAATACATTATTTTTAGCCAATGTTTTCTCTTTCTTGCCTATGTTCCTGACAAGTTTCATATACTGTGTTCTGAGGCCACATACAGCTCCAGCCTCTCACAGGACCTCCTCCTTGCTTTTTTCTAAAGCCAGTAACTGATACAAACACCCAAATTTAACTTGTGCTTTTTAGAACAGAAAATAGAAATAATTTAACCTATCTCAAACGAAGTGAGATTAGGCATTAGTCTCAAGTGTTTCACTTTCAGTCAGTATTAAGAGACTTACTGATTCCTCCACAGACAACGAGAAGAAACAAGGTGTGGCTGTCACTGCTCTCTTAGAACAGAAAGTCACCATAGGGACTTGCCTATCTCTTTCTCTTGACCATATGGAGACTGTCTTCTAGACAGTGCAGTTAAGTGAGTGCAAACACTTCTACACATGTTTCACTTCGCTTCACTGGAACTGTCCAAGTGTGCACAAGTTGAGAAAACAAGAAAAAAACCAAAAAACCAACCTTGCAATTAAAATAGTGTGGTCAGGCAGATCTTCCAAAACATAAATACTCATTATTTTAATTGTTTTGGATTTTTATTTTACCAAGAATTTAATTTCAAAACAGGCCACAGTAAGGCTTTGCTATTTTTTTTCTGATAAACTGAAACACAAGTAAAAATATTTTGACCTGTATTTTCACTTTTAATTCATCATTTTCTGCTTCTTTTCTTTCAATCTGACACTGCAGGTGAGCTTGTACTTCCTTTACTGATCTTGACAGTTGGTTTCCTTTCTGTACATTGATCTAAGAAAGATAAACAAACACAAATCTATTGGACTGTGCTGTATGATACTCTCTATATTTTTTCTACTACGCTGTAGTTTCTAACTGACGTTTGAAAGTCCTCAAAACCTGGAAAATAAAAACATGCTCTACAAGTATATTCACAAGCAGTAACTTGCTACTAATTGTATTAATGTTAAACAGAAATCACCAAGTTGAAACTATTTATGTATAATTATTGCACCATATTTAATCTGAGTTTAAGAGGTAGGAGTAAGGCCTGGAAGCATGAACTCAGAAATCCAAGTTGAGCAAAGGCATCCAGCTAGCAGGATGACTAACATTAAGCCACACTGATCAGCTGTGCTCTGACTAACTAGACCTGAACTGACCTTTAGCGAATTCCAAAGACCACCATCTGTTATTAGAAGTATTGATACATTTAATTCAAACTCTAATTTTGGGGGATATGTAAATCATAAGGGAAGAGGAAACTCATGTCACCAGAATTCAGGTCAGATGATTCTATGAAATTTCTTTCAACTTGATTCCTTTAGCTCATTCTAAGTAAGAAGCAATAAGGTAGAAAAGTATCAGTATATTATCAGTATAGACTAAAAGAGACTAAAAGAACGTACCAGTGAAAGTGTTCATTATAGATACCAGTAAGAAAGGCAGATTCAGTCAAGTATTGATGAAAATGCCATTTATTGAAAATAATGTAAGAAGGAACAAGGGGATAGCATAGGAAATCATTTATCCTTTCAGATGCTGGGCACCCCAAATTGTTCAACATAAGGTAGGTCTCTAGTCAGGGCAAGGTATGCCACATAGATCTCATCAACATTGAGGTCTGCTGGCATTGGGGTCTTCAGAATCTTTCTAGGCTTTTCTGTTCAGCATTTCTATTCTCAAGCAAAAAGATGTTTCCATGAAAATTTGCCCCTTCACTTGAAGATAAAGACAAGGACATGACAATAGCCCCCACAGGCTCCTCTATTACGACAAGCTGGCAAAGTTTATCCTGCAGCCAAATGATATGCTCACTTGGTTAAGCAAAAAAAAATTCTCAAAGAAGAACAATAGCTCTTAAAATCCCCTAAGGAGCTACAAATATCAAAGTACACCGCTGCTCCCTTAAAGGTTTAACTGAGCTTATTCGGTCCCTCACTAACACTGAACCACGCCGCACTGCATACACACAAAGTGCACTGGAGGTATTCAATCTGTAACACAGACTGCCAAACCACCACTAAAATAACTTTCAGACTTTTACAGTACCCTCTTATACAGGACAATTCTTCCCTTCCAGAGTTGATTTTCGCACTGAGCCCCTTCTTTTAGTGCAAAGAATGAATGATCTCTTGCCAGCCTTGTCAGCCTTTGATGATATTAGCTCTGCTGTCTGTACTACCTTTCCTCAAAGAGCCATGGAAACTAACTGTGAACAGTATCTGTTTAGCTTACTCCATATTATTCTATATAAGTACTTTTTTCCCAGAACTACTGAAAATCAGTAAATGAGAAGTCAGAAGCCATTAGTCTGGATGTGTGCCCCTTCCTGTACCTTAGAACATCAGTGTTAAGGATAACCGTATCCTTAGTTGATTTGAATACAGTTTTGATGGTTTTAAGATAATTCTGTATGAAACATCTTTCAGGATTTTACTTTTTTCATAGTCTTTGAAATACTCAAAACACTTTTTTTACTCAAAATTTAATTTTTTAAATTAAAAATCTAGCTAATTGGAAGAAAACATTCATTCCAATGGAACAGGTCACTCACTTTTTCACACTGAAGCATGGATGAAAGTTCTTCAATCTGTTTCTCCTTTTCAAGTATTTTTTTCCTGAGATTCTTCATGGGAAAAAAAAGTCAACAAAGAAATTATTTTCATGCATGTGTACAACAAAGCCTCAGTAATGCATATTGATGAACACTTCAGATGTAAAACTAAGATTCAATTTTGTGATGGTAAATCACAAATACTCCTGCTTTGCCACTCTTACTGAAAATTGTATGACCCTATAAAGTAGTCAATTTCAGATGTACATCATAGATCAAAGAGAATCAAATTTTATTTACTTACAGCATTCTCAAGTTCATTTTCACTTAGCTTCTGCATCCAAGTGTTAATGTTTTTACTGTTTAACTGCAACACAGGAAACATTAAAAATTTCTTCTGATTATAACTGATTTAATATTTTTCAATGGTTTTAAATTGGTTACATATAATTTTCTACATTTTCAAACCTGGTACATATCAATATAAAAGCTCACATACTCACAAGCTACTTGGTGGTTTAAACCCTAAAGATTCAATTTATTCTGTGCATAGAAATTTGTAGCTAAAGAAACAAACCAGGGTTATTCCATACACCTATTTATTTCTTTATTTTATCTAGAAGGGCTCCAAACACTATAGATAAGTGTTATTTAAGCATGTAGTTAAATGGTAAAAGCATTTGTAGAATTCACAATATTTCAAAGACTAATACTAGGTGCTAAAGCCTTTCAGGAGCCTCAGTTTGCTAGGAGAATTTGAAAATTGAACCAGAAAGCATAAGCTGGAAGATCACAAAAATCAATTTGCATTAACTCTTCATAGAATTTATATGCCCATGATATTGTCAACTAAACTTGTTATTTTAAAATGTCCAACTGTGTGTGTTCACACATAACTTTCTATTTTAAAAAATAGACTTGTGTGGCTTTTAGACTGTAAATCCCAAATGTTTTAATTTCACTAATGAGAAGATAAACCTATGAACTCAAGTTGGAAACTCTGGCATCAAAATCTTACTACAATTCCTTCATCTTATCCAGGCCTGCATGTAATCCTCATAATGTTCTGTAATCTCGATCCCATGCCCCATAAAGTCAGTCCATGGACCTCAATTCTTCATCCAGGTTTCCTCCTTTGCATGCACAGCAAACTTATAAATACTGTATTCAATAGAAGTCCTAATCTTTCCTGACTACACTGAATCAGATTTGCTATCAGCAAAAAAATAATATATAAACAGGAATGGTATTTTGTGACCTGACACTGATTTATCAGCAAAAATACTCAGAATACTTCCCAGAATTGAGAACTGACTGGAAACCTAAATTACTCATAACATCTTTCCATTCTCAGGAAATAAGTCTTCCCTGCAGTTTGTTCTTTATGAACTTTTTGTCTTTTTGTTGAATGGTCAACAGAAAGCCTCATGCTTGTAAGACAACTAGCATTGTCTTACAAAATAAAGTTCAGGTTAAACACCCATCTTTGTTAGCTTCTGAAAGAGAATTAAGAAAGTCAGCAATGACAAATCACATTTAATTTTAAGAGAAATTTACATTCTTCACTCCATCAGGTTTCTGTGTGAGTTCCACATGTGAGTTCCACATGTCTACTGTTATACAGAAATTCACTCAGATCCACCTCCTGTTTCAATGAACATAGTTCAACAAACTCCTTCCACATTTTTAGGAACTTTCTTAGTGCACAGGTCATAACAAAAAAATCTCCCCCCAATGTGTCTATTAAGGAAGATGATATGACTAAATGTTTCTTTCAGACTTGTGTAAGAAACGTCCATTTCCATTGATTCTATGTTTATGTCTTACATATTTTCTTACTTGGTGTTCTAGACTGTCAGATTCTTTGCTAAGATCAGTAAAATATTTTTCATCTTGGATGGCTTTTGTAGTTCTTTGATAATCCTTTTTATGTGGCTGAAGCAGTGATGACTGTTTTCCTGTTTCTCCAGGTGGCACACATGTTTTTCCCTGAAATAGCATTCATAATTATGTAACATTTAGTTTCACTCACAGTTAGGTCACTGATATTGCTAATTCAAGTATATCAACATAAAACAAGTCAGGTCCTCAGGAGAATCCTTAAGCAAAAGTTTAAAGATCAAAGAATCACTTAGGACTTTCAACAAGGATAAAAGCCTGTGATATCACAGGATGTACCCTCCGTTTGCTCACAGAACACACCTAATCTACAAGGCAAAGGCAAACAGACTACCTCCAGTGAAGGTGAAGGCCAAGACCTGCTCAGGTTCCAATGTTGCTGTTTTTCGCAGCAGACTTCTTCCAATTTGGAGGCAGCAATGGCTTTCCTCTTTTCCCAGTTTGGAAAAGCTTCTCACCAGGCCTGGCTGCTCAGGAAAATGATGCTGCCTGTGCCATGGTAAGTCCAGAGCCGTATCAGACCTACAACCTAAATGCATCCCATTCCCCCACTTCCTTATCAGGCACCAGCAACCAGCCATCACCCTCAACCTTTCTCCAAACACCTCTCCTGCCTCCACCCTAGCACTCCAGCATGACTGATGACTTGACCAACCACAAGATTATCTGTTTACTCCATTCAATGCTCCACTGACTACTCATTATTTTTTCAGAAGTGGATTCTGTTACCTTCTCCAGCCACCAGGACCGATTTCTCCTGCACTCAGCCTATGCCAGGTGCATCTTCATCAAAAGGATTTGTCAGACTAAGAGTTTATGGTCTTACATCCATATTCTCCTTCATATAATTGAGAAAATGAGTAATAAATTTTGGAAGTTTCCATCTTAAATAATCACTTCCTCACAGAATCAGAATGCAGACTGCTCTGTTTCTAGTTGTTGTCTTAAATGAGTGCACTCAAACATCTAAAGTTTTTTATTTTATACATGTATATGTGTGTGTATGTCTTGTTTTATTACAGGATTAGATTTCCTGGCAGACCTCTACTTGTGTAACACAGTGCAACTCTTTGTAGCTTTTTCCTGGATATACAACCAAAACTGAGTTCTTGAATTTAATTACTTCCAGTGAAAAGAGCACCTTGGAAGATTAAACATCATGCTTCATTTAGCACAGCTGATCTATGTAAGCAGAAAAGAATACATAAGAATTTTGCCATAGCTTCAGTATACTGTTGCTATGTCCAGCACTGTCACTTAGCCATTTTTGAAATATCACCTACGTCACATCTGTAACTAGGGAAGTATATTTTTAACCTCGTTAACAAAGTAAATACAGTTTAAAAAACCAAGCCTAACAGGAAGAATGAACTTGCCTCCATAGTGTGAAGAAGAAGAAACTTTTCCTGAAGATCAAAGTCCAATGAAGGAGCACTACAGTCATGTACAGGTAAAGATGAGGATGATTGTGATGATGACATTTGATTTAACGCTGTATAACGAGACAGTATACGTTAACATATATTGGTGTTCTGTGAATCAGTAACTGAAGCATTACTGGCATCCCAAGTTGCTCCCATTACAGTGGGATTACTGGACTGGATCAAGTAAACCCCAGTCACAGTAGAGGCAACTGCTAATCTTCCACAGGAATTCACAACTTGCAATTGCTTAGGCAGCACTGAATTCACAAATTTGGTGGACAGAAAGCAAATCCTTCCACAGCAGAAAACTGAATACACACGAAGGACAGAGTAAAGGTCTCAGCTGCTTTTTCTCACTTCCTCACTCCGCAGCACAGACGGGGAGGCTCAGGGGCACAGGTCACTCAACGCCAGCCCTCACCCGGGGCCCACCCCCGGGCCCTCACTCACCAAACGCCCCTGCGCTCGCTGCCTGCGGCTCCCGCCCCCGGGGTGTCCCGCGGGTCACCCCCTCAGCACCGCGCCTGCGGAGCAGTGACCCTCAGCACCGCGCCTGTGGAGTAGTCCCCTCAGCACGGCTCCTGTGGGGCAGTGTCCCTCAGCACGGCTCCTGGGGGGCAGTGTCCCTCAGCACGGCTCCTGGGGGGCAGTGTCCCTCAGCATCCCTCTCACTGGTCCCCACCTGCTCCCGCAGCCCCTC